>RXIC02000091.1:111252-196179 GCA_003952965.2 Morella rubra | reverse complement strand
TCTCCTTCATCTAACGCATTTTTTTTCTCATGCAACGAACAGTGTCAACCGTTTGCGAGCTCAGAAAGAGAGAGGTACAGGAAGAGTTCGAACTTTGAAGAAGCTTTCACGCATGCAGGGATGATAACTACTCTACCAAAACCACCGGTACTAAAAAGATACTTTCTTTTATCCCTCCTCCTCTCTGTTCCTATCTTTCTCCTCCTATTCTCTCTCCAACCCAAACGCCTCCTCGCCACCGCCGAGACACCATCGGAAAATTCGATTTACGGATCAGGAGACATCAAAATCCGACCCGGATTCGCCTCTTACGATTCCTACATACAGCGCCAGCTCAACAAGACCCTCAACCCTAAACTCAGAGAAATATGGAAGACCCGCGACTGGGATCGGAAAATCCAAGTATTCTCCCGATTCTTCCAGGAATTGAAGCAAAAGAAGCTGCTGTTCAACGAGTCGAAAGCGCTCTGTGTCGGGGCTCGTGTCGGCCAGGAAGTCGAAGCCCTGAGGCGCATCGGCGTGTCCGACTCGGTGGGGATGGACCTGGTGCCGTGCCCTCCACTCGTGATCGACTTTCACAACCAGCCCTTCGATAACGACACCTTCGAGTTCGAGTTCTCCAACGTGTTCGATCACGCGCTGTACCCGCAGAAGTTCGTTGCGGAGATCCGACCCGGATTCGCCTCTTACGATTCCTACATACAGCGCCAGCTCAACAAGACCCTCAACCCTAAACTCAGAGAAATATGGAAGACCCGCGACTGGGATCGGAAAATCCAAGTATTCTCCCGATTCTTCCAGGAATTGAAGCAAAAGAAGCTGCTGTTCAACGAGTCGAAAGCGCTCTGTGTCGGGGCTCGTGTCGGCCAGGAAGTCGAAGCCCTGAGGCGCATCGGCGTGTCCGACTCGGTGGGGATGGACCTGGTGCCGTGCCCTCCACTCGTGATCGGAGGCGACTTTCACAACCAGCCCTTCGATAACGACACCTTCGAGTTCGAGTTCTCCAACGTGTTCGATCACGCGCTGTACCCGCAGAAGTTCGTTGCGGAGATCGAACGGACGCTGAAGCCCGGTGGGGTGTGCGTATTACACGTGGCTTTGTCTAAACGGGCTGATAAGTACTCGGCCAACGATCTGTATAGCGTGAAGCCATTGGTGCAGATGTTCAAGAGGTCGGAGGTTGTTCACATTCGGAAGGTTGACGGATTCGGATTGGACACCGAGGTCGTGTTCCGGAAACAGAAGGCAATCCCGCGGTCGTGATCATCTGCTGCTTTTGTTGCAATTTTTTGCTTTTGTTTTTTCCATTGCAATTCCTTGATTTAATTATTTTTATTTCGGATATAAAAACACGGAGGAGGATTTGTTTCATGATTTCAAATTTTACAATTAATACTTCAAGTAACTGCATCTTCCTTTTATCACTTTTTTGAAATTAAATACGATAAATTAATTGAAGAATTTGTCTGTGATATTTATCCTTCTTAAATTATATTAAATTCAATAAATATTTCGCACTTTATCGGATTAATTTCTTGTTTATCGACATAGCACTACTTTCGGTGAAAAATTCTACGACCCATTTGGTCAAAAGGTTTGTGCTTGGAAGACTTTTAGACCTACGCGTTTGATTTGAAGTTATATATAGCAAATTAAAAATCCCATCCTACTCCAATTAGAGTTTGGTTGATGCCCATCTGCATTGTGCCTAACGTCATCGTTTAGAATATTTGAAAGGGTAGAAGCCCATGAAATATTAGTGGGTGATTAATAATGGTGCATGTAGCTTCTTTCAATCAGGCTATATGCATGTTAACTTATACTATACGCAAATTGTAATTGATCGCGACTATTATTGAGAGGATTCATTGGACCAAGATTTATAAGTCTATATATCTCGGACAGCCCATTTACATCTGGAATCACGTGGTTCGAGAGCTTTCTACTATAGCTGTTCTCTTTTTGTTTTTTGAAGTTATATATAATTATATATGTTCGCCCCTATATGATGGAGCATGAAGAGAATATATATATAATATTATTCTGGTGAAATTTGCAGATCGAAGAGGACGAAGATCAGGACGTAATCATCGCCTTTGTTCCAATTTTTAATGGTAAAATTATTCTAAGATAGGCGACAAATCCGGTTGGAGAGGACCCACAAAAGGGCAAAAACTAAGCTGGGAAATGGCCCCTGGCCCCAGTTGATTTTTTTTTTTTCAAAACAAAATCGGGTTACGTTAGGTGAAGTTTACGCAAAGACAAGGGAATAAGGGATAATTGAGGCAGCAAGTAAAACGAATTATCTGGTCCAGGCTTTATGCGACAAAGTGAAACTTCGTGATAATACCTCGGCAATGGAGGAAGATTCCAGCAGATAGGACCAAAAGAATTTTGTTATTTTCTTAACTTTTTCTAAACAAATAATTTAGATTATTTTTCTTTCAAGCATGCATATTGATGCATTTTACAAGTATTTTATATAGTTCAGTCAAGTCTCGCATTGATGCCCCCACTCGGCTTCGCGCACTACAAGTGATGATAACACAATTTAATCCAAGGGATTTCATGGTTGACTTTGATCATCAGCCCATGTTTGGATCTACTTGTAATTAAGAGATATAGACACAATAAGTATATTCCATACGACTCATTATAGGATGCATATATTATCTCAAATTTTATATAGACAATATTAAATAATATATGATATAGCTATATGTTTATTTATTTTTTAATTATACTACGCAAGCGATTTACATGTGCAATATAAATAGTGTAAGGTTTATCTATTGTGTTTATTTTCTTTAAAATTACACCATGTAATTCAAAGAAAATTACAGAGTATCTTAATTAATCCCTTTTTCACAACCACTTTTTTTTTAAATTCTAATAATTTTTTACAAACTCTCGTATTTTTTTTTATAACTCTAATAAACTTTTTACAAACTACTAACTTTTTTTTCCTCAAGATTTCAATAGAGTCTACACTATCTTCTATGAAAACTTTTGCCATCCGCACAGAGATTTAATGTGTAATAAATTTGGTCTGTTTTTCATGCCCTCACGTAACATTCTCCAATGCTCCAAATTCGAATGGAGCAATGGCCGAGCTACTAAGTAAACTACTACAAATTGTCCAGGCGCAGGCGTTATGGTATATTCTTAAATTTCATGTCCTCCAAAGTCATGCATGTATTATTGCATAATCAACGCCAATTAATATTCTTGAGCAAAATTCTATCTCCATTAAATTATTATTTTTTTTATTATAATATTCATTCAAATTTAATTTCTTTTTATTTTTTTATCAACTTTTATAAAATCTTTTTACTTTTTCACCAACTATCGTACCCAAAAATTTTAACACTCAAACACCACCCAAATGTTTCTTTTTTTGATCGAATCAAAATGTTTCAAAAAACGTGCAAGCAGTTTGCTTTTTTCTCGGCCTAAGGCCATTGTTTCTCGACATATACATAGGACAAGCACAGCCTACGGTGAAGAAAGAACAAACAAAATTGGAGCTCTTAAGAGACAGATCACAATAACATCAACTACAGGTCAGCCAGACTGTCTGGAACAAAATCAACTCGCTGGCTTTCGGTTTCCTCCAGCTGTGACTGATCAGCTGTTTGCTTGGCCTTCTTGTATCTGCTTGAACTTCTGAGGATGGTATCTAGGGTCATGCCCTTTGCACCTGAAGAACTGCTCCAGGGAACAAGAGATTTAAGTTTGAGAATATGATGGTTTCCATCGATTCATAATTAAGAAAGAGTATGGTTATAATCACCAGACGAAACAATGTTCATGAGGATGCAGACTTGAAAGTGATAAATTTTTAAGATGTCCAGAAGCTATCCAAAAGTAGCATCAAAACATGAGATATGGATGACTCCTACTGGAACTCTGGTGCGCCCACACCACAGGCCTATTTCTCGTAAAAAAAGAAGAAATAACTCTTATCGACACTCACCTCCCTTTCTTGATGCTTCTTCCACCACCGTTCCTCATTTTTGATTCATAAGATCCTGAGGCAATTATAAAACAGAAAACGTTAGCTTCTACAAGATCAGAACACCATCGTTTGACAAAAAAAGTACCAGAGAACAGAACGAGTGATACACACTCGTCTTGTGAATGCCAATGTCGTCTTAAAACTTCTTTTTAATAGCTTCAGTATACAACAAGAAACAATGAAGACACTAAAATGCCTTGACTAATAGCAAAGAATTGTCATGAATAATCCGTCTTTTGGCCATTAGGGAACATTTTCCATTGTACAGGCTCTGAACGTACATAGGAGGTTTAAAAACCAGTATATAAGCTCAATGGCTTGTCTCCCAGTTCTAACTTTTAAAAGCAACTCATCATCAAAAGATGACCAAAACACTTGGCAGTTTCTCTATTGAACGCATTCAGCAAAGAAACAGATTGCAGCCTCATTCCAAGACACCAAAACACAGTAACTCCACAACCTCATATCCTACTTTTCTTAAGGCTAACTGAAAGAGGCCCTACCATAGTCGCATCTACTACACTCTTGTTAGTAAACGTTCTCAAAAAGGGGCGATAAAAGAAAAGAGTTTGCTGGAAGGGAAATGGTCTTCTTTATCCATCAAGTCTCATTAGTGATATATGCGAAGCAAATAAATAACAGACTGAAATATAAGTGTTCGCTTATCTGAAAAGATGCAAGAGAAAACATGAGATGTTCAACACAGTATAACCTAATGATAAAACTACTGATCTAGAAAAGTCCAGATGAAAAATGAATTACCATTTTGAGGTGAGTTCAGATTTCCATTGCTTTCACCATCAGAGTAGTCGGATGAAAATGAATTATTTGATGGAGTTTTGGTGCTGGCATCCGAGTTGTCAAATCCCTCTACATCTTCAGAAGTCTCAGTACTATCATCCTTGAAAATTGCTCCCGATTTAGCTAGCAGGCTCTTCTCATGTTCTGAGCTATTTACTACTTCTCCAATGTCATTAGCTTTTCTAACACCCTGGCCCACACCTGATTGACTCCCGTTGCCCAGTTTGTTTGGGTGAACTATATACTTAGAATTTCCCAACTTAGAATTTGATACGATAAAAGCAGCACTTTTTCTCTCTGAATTGATGCTGGTCACAGAAGCAGTGTCAACTTTGGACCTTCTAGCATCTTCAAGAACGGAGGTGGACTCATGAGACTTGGGGGATTGTGAATCATTTCTCCCAATTCTAGAAACTTTTAAAAGTTTCTTTTCAGGGTTAAGTGTGTGCTCAGCACCTTCATCATTAGGCAGTGATCCTTGAAGTTGGAGGGTGGTGCTAGACTTGTCAGCTTGGGATTTTCCTCCACTCCCTTGCTTCTCATTTGTCATTTTGGATGAAGCTTCCACAGTCCTTTGATTATCAGCTGAAGGTGTTGAATCCTTATGACCAACATCTTGATCTTTTGTTTGCGATCCCAGAAGATTCTTTGCAGTAGAATTTTTTTTCTTCTTAGGTTTCTTTCTCATTTTTTCCTCCATATTCTCCCCATTTGCTTGTGTTTTGCTGATGTGCTGCACGGAGTCCACCTCATCTCCATGGACATCACCAGATTGCTGACCAGTACCCAACAGAGAAGTACCATCTGTTTTCATTTTTGATACTTCCTTTCCCTTCTGTAAATTTCTTCCTTCTTTCTTAGCTTTGTCACCGAAATGATCGCCACTTCCAGTTTTATGACGGTCTGCTGAAGATGTGTCATGTTCAGAATTTTTAGCATCCTTTATACCTGATTTAACCAGACTTCTCCCAACTGAATCCTTACTTCTAGAAACTTTTAGAAGCTTCTTTTCAGGGTCAAGCATGTGCTTAGCATATCCATCCTTCGGCAGTTGGATGGTGCTAGAGTTGCCATCTCGAGATATTCCTTCGCAACCTTGCTTCTCATTGATCATTCTAGATGAAGCTTCCACCTTCTTTTGATTATCAGCTGAAGGTGTTGCATCCTTATGATCAACATCTTGATCTTTTGTAGTGGAATTTCTTTTCTTCTTAGATTTCTTTCTCATTTTCTCATCCTCATTCTCTGCATTCGCTTTTCTTTTTGTGATGTGCTGTAAGGATTCCAGCTCATTTCCATGGACATCACCAGTTTTCTGACCAGTACCCAAAAGAGAAGTACTAACTGCTTTTATTCTTGACACCTCTTCCTCCGTCCGTGAGTTGCTTTCTTCTTTGTTAGCTTTGACACTGGAATGATCACCATTCTCTGATGTATGTCTATCCCAATCAGAATATTTAACCTGCTCAATACCCGATTTAAGAAGTGTACCTCCAACTGAATCCTCAGTTTTCCTCTTCTTCTTTCCTTTCTTACCAGATCTCCTATCCCCAACAATTACTGTCTCATCTAACAATTTGGTAGTGGCGATTACTTCTTTAGCATTAATGTTCACTTTATCCTGACTGAGTGGTTTGACCTTTTCAGACATAATTCCTTTAGGATCTCTATTATGTGAGGATGCTCTTTCCCGTTCGACTCCATCAGTATCATCAGTTTTGCAATTGCCATCATCATTAAGGACCGTATTCTCGGGCCTGGAAGAAAGCTCAATGTCCTTTTGGAGATCACTAAGCTCTTTGCCCCAACAGAAGGAAGGCATTTCAAATCAACAAAATTACTACTCTTTGAATTTCTCATTCTTTCCGGTCCAACAAAAGTTTCTTCTTCAGACACATCTCTTTTACTTTTCACATTCCCAGCATCAGTGTCAGACATGTCAAGACCTACCAAAGAATTAGCATTACAATCAGCAATAGAGTCTATGATTTCTACACTCGTAACACTCCAACATGTCTGTCATGTATCAACAGAAGAGTGGTGTGCCTTTTATTGAAATTTCCACAAAAAAAAATATATAATTTCTCTCTGCCAGTGTTTGGGTGTTTTAGTACTACCTTAGTCTTAGTACTACCTCAAAAATAACATCTAATGCGTGAGTTTCCAGCTAAAATTGACTGCCCAGCATAGTAATGCACATTTTTTAGATATTAACATTGGATTCTCCTTAAACTCCAAAAAGTCTCGGGCATGCAAATTTTTCACAAAAAATGTCCTATAAGGTTGTATGAAAGCAAGACCACATTACATCAGATATCAATGCAAGGTGGGAATATTCACCTGCCACTTTGTCATTTTCTCCAGATTCATAGAATGGATCATACTGCATTTCATCCTGCAAGATTCCACGAAGTTCAGAAGTCATTGCCCCCTGACCGCTGTCTCCAGCTGCATGTGGTTCATTACTTGAATCCTTCATATTTATTCCCACAGTGACCCTAGAACTTTCTTCCTTGTCATCTTTCCCAGAAGAAGGAACTGCACTGACCACTTCTGTAAGGGGCTTTGAAGATTTCTTTTTCCTTTTCTTCTTCCCACTACTTGAGTCAATTCCCAGCAAATGTACATTCTTGGAAGGTACAGAAGCCAAACCGTCGAGGGTGGCATTTGTCTTCTGTTTGTCCATCAGTGATGATCGTAGTTCATTATTTTCCTCCACTTCATGAATTGGATCACCCTCCTTTTCCTTCATAGAGATTCTGCCAGTTTCAGAAATTGTTGCACCACCTTCTCTAGGAACAGAGACTGCACCAGGTTCTCCACTTGAATCCTTGTACTTATTCCGCACAGTGACCCCAGAAATCTCTTCTCCAACAACTTTCCCAGAAGGAGGAGCTGCAGCAACTACTTGATTAAGAAGATTTGAAGATTTATTTCTCCTTTTCTTACTCTTCACACTGGTTGAGCCAGTTTCCAATAAATGGGCATCCTCCAGTGGTGCTACACGAATATTGTCCGACATGCCATTTATCCTCAATGCATCCGCCACAGAGTGCTGAGATGCACTAGAAACTGCCTTGGAGGTCTCTTTATTAGAATCACAAGTCAAAGCTCCATTTTCTTTTAAAGGACCTTGATCTCCATTCTCATTTTCAATTTTATGCTTTCTCTTACCGTGAGGTATCGATTCTGAAGCTTCTTCCGATAACTTATTCGCTTGCACATCAAAGTCATTCTTAAATTCGTTCGTTATGCAATTACCAAGTTCTCCTGTAACTACAGCCTGCCTGCCCAGATTATTTGTACTCTTTGTTTTAGAAACTTTCCTCTTACTTGTATTAGCTGAGGAACTCCTGCAAGGTTCATCAGGAGTCTCTTTGATTCCCCTCCTCATATCAAATGAAACTTCTCTAACTGCCTTAGTTAAGGAGTTCTCTGGGACTATAAGGTACTGCTGTAATGCATCCTTTCCAAATCCATGATCTGAAGCATCTTTTTCTTTTAAAACTTGTCTCCCAGAATTACTTGAATCGTCATAGTCCACTTTAGGAGTAGTGTCTTTCGCATTTGTATAGCTCCGAACCGGCCGCAGCGACGAATCAGCCAAATTGGATGGCTTGTTGAGAGGACCATCACAAAGAAGATCAACCCGATCAAATAGAGTGCTGTTCTTGATGCCAAAACAGGCTAATAGGTCATTAGAATTAGGAATATGAGAATGCTGATTTTCACCATGCTCCACTGACTGAGAAGCATCAACACCAAGGAACCAATTATTCTTGACCCCGTCAAAAGCACTTTTTACAAGCATGGAATCTGATAAGTGATAAAAGAATCCTTTGCGCTTAACCTGCCAAGTTTATATGACCTTGTTAACAACAATGACATACACATACTCAGCAAACGAAAAGTTCCAATTCATTTAAAGTAAGCATACCTTCAAAGCATGAATTTGTATCTTCCCGACGTTAGGAAAGCACAGTGGGTGTTCATAAAGAATTTTCTCTGCACGGTGACCACATGGATAAATTATCAGAAGTAGAAAGTAAGAAATCACAACTTCTTATTCATTTACTAGTCACAATCATACAGTGGCGTGGAAGTATGGATGATTCTTCCAAATAAATCTACTAGGCACATAAATTATAAGTATGAAGAATTATAACCTCCAAAAGCCCTTACTTTCCACTAGTTCATCCATTTTAGGTTATTTTGGCTTCTCAAAAATCTACACGGATTATAGCTAATGGCTATATCATGCAATTCTATCTACATTGTACACTTCAAGTGAAGGCTAATATGACTGACAACGGAGATACGAGCTCGAAAATAAATCATATCAACTAAAAAGTACAATAAAGTCTATCTTTTAATCAGACCGTGGAGACTAATTACTGGGGTCCTTTATAAATATATTTTGCTCCAATACAAGAGTAGTCATCAATTAAACATCGTGATTAACCACATAATGAGAAAGCATGCATAAACGAGTTGTTTTGTTATCCATTACCCCAAAGCATTTGGAAAGCGAAAAAACTAAAAATAAATTCAGCTTTAGAAAAAGAACCCCGGAATAAGAAAAGAGCCTTAAACCGCAGAACATATAGGAGATAAAACAAAAACAAGCAAAAAAGAGAATAAAAAAGAAAGAAAGAAGAAGTTAAAGTTGATGATCAAGAATTAGGTTACTTTTGAGATCGGAAACAGTGTCAGAATCCGAGACGAGCAAGGCCAAGTGGGTGTCGAGGCTGGTGTCCACGAATACTACATTGTTCTGAGACGCGTTATGACCACCGGAACCCGGTTCCGCCATTGATGGACTCCTTTTAGCCGATGGAAGAGTGGGCGGCCTCCTCTGCGTGCGTTAGGAGTCCTCCGGTTGAAAGAAGAAGACAGAACCTCGGATTGTTTTCGAACATACGTAAGTCGTTTTGGCGGCGGGCAATGCGGTGGAGCGGAACCAGAACAAACCAATCCAATGTGTTTCGGGAGGCTTATTACAGTCGTGTATCGTTTGCAATCGAGGCCCTAGGCCCACGGGCCGAAAATAATTATTCAATGTGAACTAAATGTGATATTGTAGAGCTCTTGTATAAGAATTTTACACCATGTTTTTTCTTTTGGACTTTTTTTTAAGGTCCTTTAGCATCTTACTTTCATTGCATAATATGTATGAAAGCTCCTTAAAGTAATAGTATAAGTTCCTACGTTAATGTCTCCAATAGCTTGTTCTGGGACATCATCCTGTGTAAAATATTATCATGTTACTGGGGGTTTTGAAAAATATTTATAACTTCTACTATTACTCTCACAAGTGAGGGTATTTAAGTTGAAAAGGAAGATTTTTCATATTTGAAGAAGATCAATGTTGATTAGTTCATGCATGTTTAAAATATATATGTATTATTTGTGTAGGTCAGTTTGTTTAGTTGGTAACACTTTCTTGTTCCATTAAGATATTTTAGATTTGATCAAGGTTAGCAAAAAGTAAGGAATTTGCTATTGGGGAGCCAATTGCATAAAAGCACATTTTGGGGGCCAAAATGAAAAAAAAAAGTTTTCAAAAACATTTTAAGAAGGCCCTACAAAGAGGCTTCTTCTTTTCCTTTTCAGTATTTGGGCTGGCTTCGTATGATTCACAGTTATAATAGGAGAATGCGTTTGGAGAATGAAATAAAATTCCTTGTCTTTTTATCTAATCCACGCACCAGTTTGATGGGCCTGTAGCCCAGAGAAGTGTTTGTTGATTACAAGCGAACTCTGCCAACATATTCCCGTTCCCCAAAATCGAAGGGTAGTGTTAAGGGATCAAGAAGCAAGAAGTGAGAGAAGATGAATAAGAAGGGAGCAAAAAAAAAAAAAAAAGAAATATTCTTAGAAAAAAATAAGAAGAAGAGCAAAATTATTTGGGTGCCATAGTGAAAACAATAATCCAATATAAGTCTGCTTGAGGTAAAGAAGAACGAACAGTAGTCCATCATAGAACCCAACTTATAACGCTAATGAAACACGAAAGGTGAATTCCAAGCACACCAATCTACTTATCTAAGCAGCCATCCCTGCCTAAAAAAGATCAGAGCAAGATATTCCCTATTCCTTCTTTCTGGACTCCTTGAGTTGTCCTCTCTTTCGTACAGCCAGGCAAAACCTCAGGCGCCATGCATCAACAGCAGACTGTGGCAATGAGTTGGCCAAAGCCCAGAGGAGCGTATGGGGCCAGTAAGGCGTGCAACGAGGCTCGTAGCCTATCCAGCGCATAGCTGCCCGGGCATATCCATCTGTCGATGGAACAAAGAAGGAAGAACTCCTGATTGATGCCATCTTTGTTGCCACGTACAGAGGAACCTGCGTCCAGAGAGTTGATCAGAGAACACAGAACAAAGCTCTTATTCCTAAAACAGATTAGCTGGCGAAATATGGATGATGAACATACAATAGCTGATAACAAGTATTTTTTCTCATCCCTCTCAAGTTAAAAGCTTTTGATATACAGGCACCCCAAAAACTACAACCTCCCCTGTTGAACAACGCTTCCCTTTATCATTAAGTAGTCAAGGCCTAACAATTGGGATGCACGAGTGGGAGTCAAAGTCATCAACTAGAAAGTTGGGCAGGAAGTGATCATGCCTATATCTCAACACTGCTAAGTCAGGTCCAGCTTTCTCGTATTTCACTAAATGAATTGGTTAACTGTATGTATAAGCCGGTATCATTCCTTAACCAGTTCTGATTGCCAAAACAATCATTGGATTTTGTTTCTCTTCAGATTCATTTTAGGCTCTCTATTAGGTCTTAAAGGTGATACAATTTTTTGTTTCCACTCAAATTGTCACAGCTCTACGCAGTCATCCCACCAATAGAATATCCGGTCTCATCTAGTGACAATCAAGCGGATTACCTTGAAGGCATAAAAGAAAGTACACAAGCAACCTTTAGATGAAGTGAGATATGATCCAAGATAACGAGTGAAAAACCAAAAGGCCATAATGAAGAAAACCTATCATGCCAACAAAGAATGAAAAAAGCCAAGCCCAACTTAAAAACAAATAGGGAGGGGTGAGATGGAACGTCTAAAATCAAACCATTTAGAAGGTATAATGTAAAATCTGTGACCTGCACAGATAGGAAGTAGTGAATAATAACTATGATCAGGGAACAGGGTCTGAACCTCACCCCTTTCAATATCATGATTCCATAACATATGAATCTCCCTAACACGCTAAAAGTAACTTTCTAGAGTCTTTGATGGAATTCTTTTTCTTTTTTCTTTTTTTGAATTTTCCCGCACAGTCCAAACAAAGCAACAATCTATTAATCATCTACCCTTGGTTAAAATGCTACATAAATGCAAAAAAGGAAATGATTGAAAGATAAAGTCTACCTTTAGGAAAAAAAGAAAGAAAGATAAAGTCTACCTAACGCGCCCAACATACAAATCCGGAGAAAAAATGTTGTCTGCTAAGAAAAATATTAAATTGAAAAGAGAGAGAAAAAGGAAAGATGACTTTACTCAATATTCTAATAAGCAAATAAGGTTTTGGGTAAACGGAGTTTTTTCACTGCAAGAAGATATCTATATCGGACAATAGCAGGCCATGCTTATAAACTAACCAATCATGAGCAATTGCCCCTAGCATTGGACACAGGCCCGCCATATTATGCAACTCAATTTCTAAGGTGGTCAACAAATGACAATTCCTAGTTAAGGTCAAACAGAAAAATGTCGAGTGGCCTACTGAAAATTGAATAGGCTGTTAATTTGGCTAGCACAACGCACTAAAAGCTGTCTTCTTCTAGGATACCCTCAACAATGAGCAGACACACGAATTGAAATAGGCCTGAAGTCGTTTTCATGTAACATCGTTTGAGCAACTCCAAATTTTGGATCTCGATCATTTATGCTCTTTGTTGGAACAATTACTGCATGGTGACGAAAATCGAAATTCCAATGTACCCCAACACTAGCTAAGAACAACTATAACAGGAATGGGATCTGAAGCAAAACATATTATATGATCGCGTCAATAAGAAAATGCTGATTGCTGAGAGAAAAAAAGAAAAACGACCAAAGAATTGGGCTCAATACCTGACACTGTACGTCAATCCCACTTTTCTTGTATTCAACATAGAGACATCTCGAGAATTGATCAATATACCTGATTACAGGCATAAGAAACCTCCTTTCAACTCATAAAACAATAGCATCTCATAATTTCAAGTATCTAGAATGAACAAACAAAAAGCCTGCTGCTAGTCTAAACAAATATGCACTGAGCAACCAAAATTCAACGAGAAGAAAAAAGGCCAATGCAAATGCTTACGCTTTCGTGGCAGCATAAACAGCGTAAAGAGGATCCGAGGGAATCACAATGGCAGCCCCGGAGCCAAGATTAACGATTGCACCTCTCTTCCTCTTAAGCATAACGGGCAGAACAGCCTGAGTAACCTTTGTAGTACCTTCAACATTGATCTTAATCAAATTCTTCAACAGCTCTTCATCCACTTCGTGGAAAAACCTGGCATAGGGGTACGATATCCCAACGTTGTTGATCAAAACCCCAATATCCAACCCCTCAATGGCTTCTCTGATCTTTTGAATACCCTCGGAAAGATCACCGGCAAAATCCACCACAACGGTCTTGATCTGGGTCTTACCATACTTGGCTTGAATCGAATCCGAGACATCCTTGAGCTTGTCCGGATTCCGAGCCACCAAGACGAGATTAAGCCCTGTACGAGCCAATTGAAAAGCGAAACCCTTGCCGATACCGTCAGTAGGTCCGGTAACAAGTGCCCAGGATCCGTATCTCTTCAGATTTTTGGCGGGTCTCAGAAAATTGACGTAGACCCATCTGAGGAAAGCGAGAGAAAACTTCAGAGCCGAGAGAGAACCCAAAGTGAACAGCACTACGACCCAGAAGGGCTGAGCCTTGAGCTTGTCCATGAAACAGAGCTCCATGTTGGAAGAGTGTCCTCGTGCTTTGGATCTGATAGGGGAATGTTTGGATCCAAGAAACGGATTTTAGCGGAAGAGATTAATCAGTCACCCACAAGAGAGTCAGCGGGTATGAGATTGTTACAGTAGGCTGCAGGGATTAAGCAAGGGATGGAGTTACCAAGAGAACATCAGGTACTAGCAAAGGTTTTTGTGAAATACTAACGGAGAATAGGATAAGAGAGGCCGGGACAGTCGGGTACTAAATAGGCATTGATTAGCATGTGGGTGGCAGCTTCAGAGAAGAGAAGGGGGGGGGGAGTTGGGTGAAGTAGATGAGCAGAAAACCACCCCAATTAACTTCAAGCAGTGTCAGCTTAGAAAAAGAAAAAGAAAACTACAAGCAGTGTCAGGGACGCGGATGACCCAACGTCGGGCTGCTCTGCATTCTGCTAAGCACGTTGAGTGGCTCCATCCACTCAACTTAACCTTTCGGGCTGCTCCGTATATCTTCAAATTGGAAATCCAACATTTTGTATTTAGAAGTATAACTCAAGTGTATTTGATTAGAAAAAAAATATTTCTTGTTTTATTTTGCTCTTCATTTTTTATATTTTTGAACGTATTTCATCGTGTTGCCTCGATGCGGCGTACAATGAAAAATCAGATGAATTTGTTTTGTGTTGGAAATACACAATTGATTTACAGGTGGCCAAATTGTAATACCATGTCTTTGGAGGAACTACTACCAATGAGATCCAAAAAGTCAAAAGCCTAATAAAAAAAAAAATGTTCCTTAAACTTTGAAATGTTTGGGGGCTTTTCCCAAAAGATCTTAACTATGCCCCTTGGGTACCCAATTCATATAATTAGATTACGGTCATAAACATGAAGAATGATTTGATCAAATTATTCTCAATCATCAACTGTAAAGGAAAAAAAAAAAAAAGAATCATAAGGTGGAAGCTTTGTTTTGTCCGTACAGCTAATTCCTTGCGTTATGAAGAGCCACCTGAATTAGGCTAACTACTACCAACCCTGAGGAGAGGAAAGATAGGAACAGAGAAAGAGAAAAACATTGACGTTGACAAATTTAATTTGAGAGGATTTTCATGGGCTCCACGTTGTTTTATTTTAAATCAAAATTGGAGACAGTTGGAGACCACGCAACCTGCAAAAATTAACATGACTGGAGTACCCATACCCATCATAACTCCTATTAAAGCCTTGGCTGCAATCTTAAATGCCAGAGGGCTACAAGCAGCTGACTCGCTGAGGCGAGGCGAGGCGAGGCCAGCTTTGAGAGAGGGCTTGATCTCTTGACTTCAATGCTAAGAGTCCTTAGACACCGGTTAGTCTTCTAGCTTTTGGTCCATTCTTTGTTGAGTTCAGTACGAAAAGATTAGGCTTGCCATATCTTTATTCAGATGATTGCCTAAATGCAAACCACTGTGCAGGAAGACAGTGTAGGGGTTTAGCAGGGCCCAAAATTTTGGCTTCCAAACGTCTCCAGAAGTATCGCGTGAAGCGTAGAAAGGGGACAATGTGATTGAAACACTTGCTGAGCTGTTGGACTTTGAAAACATGTTTGGGTTACCTGACAAAGTGGAAGACATGAAACACAAACACGGCATCAAACTGATGACCCTTTACCTTAACGTCCACAATTGTTAAACTAACGCCTGCTTTTGTTTTCGATAGGCAAAACTAACAGCTAGCCTACCTACCATTTTACTGAGTTGCAGCAAAATCTGGGCGATGCTAATTCTGTAGGGGCGGAAGTGAACAACCATATCTCCAAGATAAATGAATGAAAATCAGAATTTCAACAAATGGACGTGTGACTTCTCTTAGGGGTTATAACAAAGTGCTTTTGTCTTCTGTAAAAAGATAGCTTCTTTTTTTTTTGTTCTTCCCCCGGGTTTGCTATACAATAGTGGCTCTAAAGAAGTAGATACAACCTAAGTTTTTTTCTTTTTCAGGATGTTCACTTTGCATTCTACGTGTACATCCAATCTCGTTATCATTTACTTGAAGTACGATAAATCTCTATGCCTGGAAATAAAAGTACCATAAATCTCTATGAGAGCTTTGAAACTTGGAGTCGCCTAGCTGCAGAATACTTAGATATTCGATGAAATCAACCCTTGAACAGTGAACTAATGTAGGGAGTCATATATCAAGTTTGGGTGTGGTTATTTGTCCTACAAAATTACATGAATTTTTTTTCTTGGGGGGTCACGAGGAAAATCTTATGCGTAATAACTACCAAACTTGTCACATAAGCAAACTTGGACATTGGAAATTGTCCTACACCGCAAGTACTATGCAAGTTAAGGAATTCGAATGAAGCACCATGTAAGTGGGGAGCATACATGCTAATCAGTCGAGCGGTCCCTGAGAATAATTGCAGGAAGGAAAACTTTATTAAGGCCTTCTAGTAGCATACGAGCATCAAGTTTAAACTACGTAGCAAAACATGTCCATGGTACAGGTCAAAACCCCTGCGCCCTTCTGATCAAACATCTTGCTTTCACATACAGTACCAGGAAGAAATACGAACATACTTCCAAGCATAAATGTCCTCACTGCTTCACATTGCTAAGCTTTGACTTCTTCAATCTTCTCTCACGCATTTTAAGAAAAAACTGGAGCATGTACCGATCCATTAATGCATCTGGCACTCTTTGCACCATAAACCACTGCACTGAATGCAACCAGTATGGAGTACAGAGAGGCTCATAACCAATGAATCGTATGCTTGCTTTGCTATACATCTCCGATGAGGGAATGAAGACAGAAGAAGTGTTGAAGCCTCTTAGCATCTTTGTTGCCACAAACAATGGAGCCTGCACCATGCTCAGAACATGACATCTTAAACTAAATATCAAAACTACATATATATATATATATATATCCACATACAAAAGGGAACTAAAAAGACAAAAAATAAAATTTGAAGGACAAGGGAGAGGAAAAATGGAAAATGGTCTTATTTAGACAAGCCTCATAAATTGCGACTAATTAGAAGAGTTAATGGAGGCACATGCATACGGGGGCCACCAGGAATGGGATGCCATATGGTCCAATCCAAATCATCTTGCTAGTGTAATGACCCAAGGAGCACTAGACACATCTACATTTTAACTTTAAAAAGACTAATTAAGGTTGCTCTTGAAGTTTTTCAAAATCAGTATAAGACTCATTTGAACCTAGTAAGGTCCCAATGTGTGACTTGACCCTTATATAACTCATCTCTTATTTATTCTTTTTTCCCACTCTATGCGGGATTCGGGGTATCACGATTAGTCATAAATCCTAATCAATGAACAAAAAAAGGCAGATCTCTAAACCCTACGGTGTTTTTGAGAAGCACTGCTTCATCTCTTCTTTCTCTCACCCATATTATAACCATACCTGTATTTCTGACATAAAAAGTGACCAAACAGGCGTGAGTTTTGCCTTCATTTTTTATCATGACAAATGTTAGGGGACTTTATATTTGTGTTTTTTGTTTGTTAAACCCCATTCCTTCAAAAAGAATGGAGTATAGAAACAAAGAGACGGGAAGGAGTAGATCGAGAACCTGGCACTGAATGTCTAATCCGTGTTGCTTGTATTCCAAACTGATGCATCTTGAGAACATAGCTAGGTACCTGTGACAGGGGTGAAGATCATATACATCTATTATCTATGCTGGGAAACAAAGCAAATAAGGGTGAAAGAGGTCATCAAATGTTATATATAAATCTTGAAATGCTAGGCTAACTGAGCGGCACAGAGGTCATAGAAAACAAATTAGGCTGGAATGCAGTTTTCCTCCTGTAATTTATGTTAGACCAATCGTATCAGTCTCGTACGTAGTTGAAGTCATGAAAGATGGACATAATTAGTACGACGTTATTCCTTTGCTGAATTGTTCGGAAATAGAAAATTTGAATTTCAGGGATGGAAATCAAACTTTGATTTAAACCTGTTTCAGCCAACAAAGTTTTAACAACTGCAAATCCAAAGAGAACGAGGTGGCTTATATTCCCCAAGCTTTGGACTTAACGCAAACGATTTTAAAGTTCGATAGGTCTGCTCGAAACCACCTGCAAAAGAAAGCCTTAAGATTCGTGCCGCCCATCATATCAATTCCTTATATCAGTTAGAAAGACTCGAGCATTTGAAGAATGAAGGGATGCGCAGATGCCCAGGAAAATAAGAATGAATGAACATTAAAACATACTGCTCACTGCCTCACTCTCTTACACACTTTCCTAGTTCGTTCTTGTTGCCGACGGAAAAGGAGGTGTAAACAAAAAATTATTTGGTTTGAAATATATCTGCAGAAAAGAACAATGAGAGACAAAGCCAAGAAAACTTACGCTTTACTTGCAGCATAAACGGTGGACAAAGGGAAAGAGGAGACGGCCATGGAGGAACCCGAACCGATGTTGACAATTGCTCCTCTCTTCTTCTTTAACATGCACGGAAGCACACCTCTAGTGACCCAAGTTGCTGCATCCATGTTCACCTTCACAAGGCTCTCCATCAGATCTAAGTCAACCTCATGAAAAAACATTGAACCTGAGTATGCCATCCCCGCGTTGTTGATCAAAATGCCCACATCTAAGCCCGTAATTCCTTCCTCTATCGTCTTAGATATCTCCTCCCCGCTGAATTTGACGAAGTCCGTAACAATCATTTTTATGCCTACATTTTCGCCGTATTTTTCCCGTATCTCATTCGATGTAGCTTCAAGCTTCGAAGGGCTGCGACCCACAAGGACCAAATTAATACCTTTCATCGCCAACTCGAATGCAAGGGCTTTGCCGATTCCATCGGTGGACCCAGTTATCACAGCCCAAGAGCCATACTCCTTCAGATTCTTTGGAGGCCTGAAGAACATTACCCACACCCATCTGAAAAACTTGATCAAGGCTTTAGCAACAGAGATTAAGCCTACAGAACTTAACGCTATCAGGATAAAATCTTGCAGCTTCATTGCCAATAGAAGCTAAATGCAAAATGATGACTGTTTCCCTACGGCGCGAGGGAGTGAATAACCAAGGCACGTTCGTTTCGCTGAATTTTTGAAAATGCGCATTCAAGTTTCTGCCTGCTCAAACCGAACATTCTGAAATGGAGGATGCAGCTAATTTTTTTCCAAATTTACCCTGGTCCAACTGACGGAAAATTACCGAAGTATCCTACTTTACTACGTTGAGGACATAAAAGGAAAAGGGTAAAATGGATTTGTGTAAAACATGTGGCCCACACCGACAGTGAATTAAATTCGAAGGACTTTTGTGAATGGACGTAAAACTAATTTCTTCTGCGTTGAGTTAGTTGAGGGTGAATATGGCCATTTCACCTGACGAAAGCTGACTTCCGTCTTTTTTTCGATTTTCTCTCATCCCCTGTTGACGTGAAAGAAGGCATCTCTGGCAACCGTACGAGCTATGGCCGACGAAGGGAATGTTGAAGCTGCAAAACCACAGAGGAGGATGTACAGCTCGAAACGCAAGACAGAGAGCCCTAAGCGTTCCAGGAGCTCCAGCTTCAACAACTCAGTCACGGCGCCTCTTACACACCGTTGTGATCGTAGCCAAGTGAGTTGTTTTTCTCTTGAACACCTCTGATTTCCCGATTGGAGATCGATTCTCAGATCTCAAAAGTCTGCAACTTTCTCTCTCTCTCGTCTCTCTATGCGATTGGACTTGAGTGAACGCCCATTGATTCTGAAAATGACGGTCAATCTGCTTCTTTTTCTCTCAAGTGTTTCAGTAACAGAGTTGCTTCAATTAGACTGTTGCTTATATGATTGATCATGTGTTTGTTTAGCTAATACAAAAATATATGGAGATAGTATCTGCAATCTCTGCTCTATAAATTCAGAAAAAAAAAAAAAAAAAAACGAATCTGTATAAACAGGTTGCTTATATGATTGATCATGTGTTTGTTAATTATTTGAAGATATTTGTAGTTCCAACAAAAACGAATCTGAGAAGCAATTTTTAAGAATTTAATAAGTATTAGCATAAAAATTATATATATTCAATATTAGAATTTAATAAGTCTGCAACTCTCACTCTCAGTCATGATTAGAGTAATAAGGCATGCACTTCTATTAGATCGCTAGGTGATGTGAAAGTACACCTATATAAACAGGTTGCGAGTAATCCCTTCACCCCATTCCATTCTGTCCCTACTAAAGAGATTTTTGCATATACCAGGGTTGATTTGCACTGGATTCTCAACCCGGTTCCCATCTGAGACTTCTCTGGGAATAGAAAACATAGGTTGACAATAAAAAGAAAGGTCATGTCTAGCTCGACTACCTTACATTAGTTAAGGCACCCATCAGCCAAGGGTAAGTTATTTACACAATACCAATGATCATAGAGATCCAATATGCAAATGCTTCGGTTTGCTACCTAAAAGTAATTTGCTGTTAAGAAGTGAAAAACAGGTACCTTTAGAAGCCCCACCCATAGCTCCACAGTTAAGTAATGTTCATTTTAGAGTACAATTCCGGGTGTAATTAATAGAATAGTAAATCTTTCAATGCTAGAAATGAACTCCACTAAAATTTAGTTCAACTGTTTTTTACACGTATCAAGTGATGCAGTTGTCAAAGGTTTTATATTTTTGAAGTTTCCACTCCATTTCGGCTATCTGTTATGGTTGATTTTGTCCAACTTTAACTCTGTAATTGCCAAGTTTCAAATATGTAGACTGAAACCAACATAGAGAAAGAGTTGAAACTCTCTAATTGCCAAATATCTACAATTTGAAAGTTGTTTGATAGACATGCTAATCTTCATCTACTTCATGGTATCAATAATGCTACCGGCAATTGGCCCAAACCAGTCTTTTTAGCAAAACAGGCAATGTAGGATGATTGCCAGTATGCTTGATTAACAACTGCTTTCCTTAATGTATTGTATTGCTCGCTGCAATGTGTTGTTACTACTGACTATGCATTGTCCTAGGTCTAATTCAAGGTAAAAGCTGGAGGACTGTTTCAAGTTATCAATATCCTAAGCGGCAATTAAAGTAATTGCCTCAAACTAGAGCTCTATTTTGTGCAACATGACAGAAGAGCCTTAACTGAAACAATCTTTCTCTGTGTGGCATTTTGTTTTTTCTCATTTATTCATGCAGACAGTTTTTAGATTCAGTTTTAAAAGCGTATAGAATATCACATGCAAGTAGGAACATTCTAGAGCATGAGTTCCTGCACTTTATCTACATGGTGCCTTATATTGAAGGGTGACTGGTCATGGTCCAAGCAATGCGGCACCAACTTGGTTGTTTTGTTAATGTGCTGATTCTTTGCTTTTTGTTCTCCAATTAAAGGAAAAGGTTTGCATTGGTTGTTAGAATTTGCATGAAGAATTTGCATTGGTTGTTAGAATCTGCGTGAAGAATTTAGCTTCAATTCTTTCAAGCATTTGAGCATTAATGTCAAGTCATCAAATCGATGTGCAGTGCCACTTTCTCATATGTTTTTTTGGTAACGCCTCCATGTCTTTCATATATTTGTATCACAAAGAAAATAGAAAATAAAAGGGATTTCTGAAATTATAATAAATATTATAATAAATATCAACATTTGTATCACAATAAAAAATAGAAAATAATAAAAGAAATTTTCGAAATTATAAAAAATAATAAAAGAGATTTTCGGAATTATAATAAATATCAACATTTGTATCATAATAAAAAAAAATAAAAAATAAAAAATAAAAACATCAATATAAATATCATTTTCGGAATAAAAAAATGGAACATTTTCAGAATTATAATAAATATTATAAATAAACATCAATATAAATATTATTTTATATTTTCTCTTACACACATCCCAATAAAGGTAATCTACAGATAACAATTTAAAAAATATCACTTCTTTTCTCACATTTATTAATAAAAATCAACAACTTCTACACAAACACCAGTACAACTCTAAAATCATTTAAATATTCACACTTTTCTAATAAACTTTAAAATTTTCTTAAAACCAACGTGTCCCAAATCTCCTTTATAAGTGACTGCTGTCCTTTATTCTTGTTCACAGAGTATAAATGGATACGTTGATGGGGATGGGGAGGAACGGCGCCCCATTCAATGGAACTCCCTAAAGTGAATTAATGCTATTAAACTGTTTTGGAATATCTATTCATCCTTCTACACGTCTTCATGGGCCTTCACATATTGTGGTCAACCCATAGGCCCACAGCATTGTTAAGCCCTATGCACTAATGTGCCTTTTCATACAATCCGACTGCGAGTTCAAGTTGACTTGTTTCACCATCGTCTAGCTCAAATTTAGTCCCACCCACGCAAAAATAGAGATCATAGACTCAAACCCGCCCGAACAACATTCAAGTTCAGCCCACATCCCATCCTCGATTCGACTCAGGCTGGACCTTTAGATGTAATCGTCACCCAAGTTCACAGTAGGGCTGGTCAAACCGGGTCAGGGTCAGGGTCGGGTCCCACCACACCAACCTTGAACCCAAAGCAGTCAGGGCAAGGGGTTTGCGACTCCACCCCGACTGCCCCTAAACTCGAGCCGACCAGACAGGTCATGGTCGACTCGTGGTTGGGTTTCGAGTTTTAATGGGCTTTTTTGAACATTTTATTTTGGGCCCAAAATATTCTGTGCTATTTTTTAAGCCCAGGATGTTTTGGGCATGTTAGTTTAAGTAGCAAATTAAACTAAAGAGCATTCCAATTAGTTGCAAGCTATTTTATTTTTATAGAAAATGATAACTACTTAACTAGCAAGTTGCAAGCTAAATAAAAACAATTCAGTATCCGCATTTTGGTGGTTACAAATATGCATATATGAACAAAATGATTTAAGACTCAAAACTAACACTAGCCGAACCTAGAGGGAGTGAATAGATTCTATAACTTTTCTTGTTACTTTTTAAACTTTACTAAAATTTCTACACAAGCTTCACAATAACAGATCAGTAATTTCAATATGAAAATTACTACAACACAGTTTATCAATGCGGTATATAAATCATGTAAATCAGAACTTATATCTAAGATTCTTTATAGCCAATAACACTTAACAATTCTCAGCTGCTGCTCTAAGATTATTAACAATTAATCAAGAACAAAGTAAACTAATCAATCACTACGTAAAGACACTAATTTTTGGTTGCAAAGAGAAAATCTCTTGGAAACAAATTTTAAAAGACAAAAATTCTACGGACCCGTTGGCCAGGAAAAGATTTCACTAGCTTTTCAAACTCTAAGGTGATCTATAGACTCAAGAATTCCAAATTCCTAATCTAACACTTTTGATTTCTTACTCGAAATACAACATTCAGATCTGCACCTTAGTAGGGATTGAGAACCTCTCATCCATTCAAAAAGTCAGGAATCTTTACCTCATTGTCCATACCTTGCCGTCCTCTATGTGAACTCACAGCAACAACAACTTCATGAACATGGCACTCGCAACCTCCAAGATTTTTAGCAACTCCGAAGATCTTGAATTTCTTTTTGGGAAAAACTATGGTAGTCTAATCTGAAACTAAGAACATAAAGAGAGGGGATAGAACTCAAGGTATCATGCTTAGTTCACACACAAATGGCTCAGAAAAATAACAGATACTCTAGAGAGGATTTTTCAATGAAGGCTCAATATCTCAATTTTTCTAAGTTAATGAATAAGGAGAAAATATTGGAGTTATATGCTAAAGGTTAGACACGGATAAAAGTGGAAGTTTCTAAACCTTCTGGGTTTTCTTGGCGTCCTTTAATTAGTTAAAATGGTCTAACTAAAATCTATTACAATAGTTCTTTAAGTCACGATTCTGTCAAACTTGTATCTGACTTCCAGCTGATTTGAATTTCTTTAGGAAAAAAGTAGCATCAACTTCTCGCGTTAACTGATTTTGATCTTACTTCGATCAAACTTGACACCCAGAAAAATATGTCCATAAGTGTATTTCTACTGTTGTCTTCTATTCTTCATAGAAGCTTCATTACATCTTGATTTCTCAGGAATTAAACTTAATTACATACCAAGTAATGCCAACTAAGATTATTCCCTAACAATATATAACTTCATGCAATGGTTTTGTCTCTGCGCCGAATACCAATAGACAGACGCCAAGCATCTAGAACAGCCTCCGGGAGCAGGCGAGCAAAGCACCACTGTAGGGAGTGAGCCCAGTAGGGCATGCACCGTGCTTCGTAGCCAATTTGGCGGACTGCAGCTCGTGCATAATCGTCCGGCAACGGTGTAAATAAGGAGGATCCCTCGATTGCCGCTACTTCCGATGCCATTTTCGTTGCAACATACAATGGTACCTGAGCGCATGCATGCATGACTATCAAATTCAATAAAATTATCATCCAGCTCGAATATATCCGACAAGTGCTAGAGCTATAGTACAGTTAGTACTCTTGGTTTTAGGATCCAGACAACAACTTTTACCCTTGCAGGTACGGAACTTTGATTTTAGTTTTCGGCGTTACGATATGTGTCCAAGTATTTTTAATTTGTTGTATATTCCGGGAATAATAGTTTTATTTTTCTTGACGAGATGCCATTGTATTTGATATTTCTCAGCCAAGATCTATTTGACCATTTTATCAATTATCTAATTTAGTGATCTTCAGAGTCCCCAGCTTTCAGCTGTCTTACGTCTCTTTTTTCGTTTTTCGAAAATAAAAATAAATAAAATAGCGAATGACTAATAATATCGTATTAATAAACAAACAAATTTGGTGAAAAAAAAAGAACAAAATATTCTATGGAGAAATAATACGAACGAGCTGTAATGTGGTACAAACGATAAACCAAAAGTTCTTTGTTGTATACTGACTTAAAAGATGGAGAGAAAAATATGAACATGACATATTACCTAAGTATTGTAATTAGGATTAAATAAACTTTTCACACTTGAATTATATATAGGGGTCATTCACACTTTGTACCATAAATTACTGACTTTAACACATTTTACTGTAAATATATTTTACTTTAAATTAAACAGAGCATTCAATTTAAACTACTGACTTGGACACGTTTCACCTAAATATACAAACTTATGATTTATTTTTTTATTGAATTCTCAA
Organism: Morella rubra; assembly: GCA_003952965.2. Classification (NCBI taxonomy): domain Eukaryota; kingdom Viridiplantae; phylum Streptophyta; class Magnoliopsida; order Fagales; family Myricaceae; genus Morella; species Morella rubra. The sequence continues at coordinate 171,328 of RXIC02000091.1, read as the reverse complement.
TTCTTTTTTTATTGTATTTATATTTTTTAAACAAGGATAAAATTAAACTAATAGACTATAAAAATAAGACAAAATATGAACATGTGATTTATTTATTTTATTTCTTGATTCAATTTAAAGAAAATCAAATATCTAGAATGTAATGTGATAATAATCCGTAATTTATGAGTGAAATGTCTCAAAATTAATAATTTAGAGTACAAAGCAAAGTACGAATAATCCCAAAATTTAAGGATAAAAAGTAAATTTAATCCATGTAATTCTGTTTTTATAGATATCATATATGTATATATACAAGTGAGTTGTACCAATGAAAATGTCTATTATTCTTATCTATTTTTTTTTCCTATAAAATCAAAATTATTAAAAATTTTGCTCAATCAAGAGCATTAAAGAGACAGCATAGGTTGTTACCTGACACTGCACCTGAATTCCAAAGTGCTTGTACTCCACGCTCAGTGATTTTGAAAACTGGTCTATATAGCTGCACGACATTTAACCGAGGCTTGTAAACTATTTACTAACTTTTTAATACACAATATCGATTATACCCTTAAAAAATTGCAGTCACACAAATACATTTAAGAGCATGATTTTGTATTGAAAAGAAGTCAACTGCTATCTAATTTGACGAAAAAAAAAACTGATTATATATTGTGTTAATGATGAATAATTTGTAGACATAATATCTTAAATGTAATAATTTAAGATGCAGAATTCAAGGTGCATGAGACAAAAAAAAAAGTAAATTTATACGCACACATTAGTCAATCCTTTGAATATTTGCTATTTTCTCATGTGAAACAATTGAAAAAGCTAAAAGGAAAAAGAAACTAGGAGCTGAGAAAGCACACTGCAGATTTCTTCCGAGTAATCAAGGCTGTATTTGGATAGATAAAAAAAAATCTCTGATAATTTTTTTTTGAAAATAGGATAAATTCTCTTAAAATTAATGAAAAAGTCTTCAGAGTCTATAAAAAAATATTAAAATTTATAAAAATGTATTTCTATCTGTAAAAAAAATTATTGTAAATTATTATTATCATTTTTCATCCAGCTAAGCACAGCGCGATTTCAACCAAAACATAAAAGCAGTGAAGCCATTAATGCAGAGTAGGAAAGAGGGTAGGGACGGCTCACGGCCGGCACTGTGACAGCAGCGTTATTGCCTCCTCTGACACAACACGCAGGTTTCCCTTTCATTGATCAGAAGGACCATGAACGGAGGACCACGAAATGGCAAGAACCCCGATGCCCGAGATTTCTAGCTGGACAAAGACCTCAGCAATGGCTCCGTACATTTTTATTTATGATTTTTAAGTCCTCATCAACCACAGCCTAGCCAGAGTCCAGAGTGTACCGGTGGAAACTGGAAAGATCCATACACGACCTTTCGAATCCATTGTCCCATTCAATACAACTAAAAAGAACAGCCGAGGAAGGAGGCCGTATACGAGACTGAAAAAGGTCTGCTCTACTTCTTAACTTCTGACTCAGGAAGTGTTTGTTTGTAAAAAATTTGAGTAATATTTTTAAAATTTTTACTTTATTAAAATTTATAAAATAAAAAATAAAGTGTATATATTGAGAGTTAAAAATTTTAGAATGTATTTATTTTGTTGAAAATTTTTATGCTCTGAAATATTAAGGAAACAAACGTCACCTTAATCATTTCAAATCTCAACTAAATTACTTAACCAACCATGCACTTCCCAGCAATAGTTTGCATCCAATTTATTATTTTTATCACATAGCTGGTCTAATTATTCATTTAAGACATTTTGTACTCTTGAATTTTTTTTTTGTTTGTTTGTCAATTTTAACAAATATTAACTTTTTAAGCCTCTTAAATTACAATTACAGAGACAATTATTATTTCACGTGCTAAAATATTATTTTTAAAAATTTTATATAAGGTGTAAAATATCTGAAATTAATAATTAGTGGGTGTATATTTATTTTAATATTTTTTCTAAACACGAGGGCTTCAGTAAAATACCAAATAAATTTATGGGTTTTCAGATTATTAGCAACCTTCCAGTCCCAGGTACAATATTGGTCTTGTCTAATTAAGTATAGGAATTAGCGGGTTACTGCAAGCGATCCAACAATTTAGTGAATATATATATATATATATAGAGAGAGAGAGAAAGAGAGAGAGAGAGAGAGAGCGCGATGCTAATTAGGAAAGGACAAGGGGAGAAAGCACGATAAATATGCACTTACGCTTTTGTAGCGGCATATATTGTGAAGAGAGGATGGGAAGGCATGACAATGGCGGCTCCTGAACCGATATTCACGATAGCTCCTCTCTTCCTTTCGATCATCCCTGGTAGAACAGCTTTGGTGACCCTAGTAGTCCCCTCCAAGTTCACCTGAACAATATTCATCCACACCTTCTCGTCTACTTCATGGAAAAACCTGGCGTCAGGGTAAGTAATCCCCACGTTGTTTATCAGAACGCCGATATCCACTCCTTTGATCGCCTCCTCTAATAGTTGGACGCCGGCTGTGATATTGCCAGAGAAATCTAACTCGACAATCTTTATCTGGGTGTGCGGAAAATCAGCTTCAATATCCTTGGAGACAGTTTTGAGCTTATTGGAGTTTCGGCTGACTAGTATTAGGTTTAAGCCTTTGCAGGCCAGTTGATAGGCAAAGGCTTTTCCTATACCGTCTGTGGATCCGGTGACAATAGCCCATGAACCATAGTTCTTGAGATTCTTTGAGGGTCTGAGAAATGTGGTGAAGACCCATTTGAGAATAGAGATGAAGGGTCTGAGGATGGTGAGAAAGCCAGTGAATGAGAGGAGGAGAAGCCATGAAGGTTCGCTTGTGATGTGGTGAATGCCTGCTGGTAGCATTTTGGTTAGCAGTCACTAAGTTAATTGTACTGCTTGGGGTTTGGAAGCAGGGATATGTGTAACTAGATACCAACCACGTACATTTGATGCCATTTATAATATATATCTCACTTACCAAAAAAAAAAAAAAGAAGACACAATTTTCCCTTGATTTGTTTTTCAAAAAAAGGTTATGGTGGTTCCTCTAATAAGCTTAGGAGAGACATCGATCGAGTCGGACGACAAGGCAGTTGAGTGTATTCAAGAGATATTGAGTGTACTCAATATCCAACCTAGTTTTCGTGACCACGTTAAAGCCACGGCGGTTAAGAGGCATGCTCTCAATGATCAAACTAACAGTACGTACCCAGGAAGTAACGTGACTCTATGGTCCCAAATTTGTCGCGTCGACGTCCACAGCGTCTTGATAAAATAATTTTATAATAAACATAAAAAAATTCATTAAAATTATCTATTTTTTAATTTTTCACTGACTCCCATAAGTCACCCAAAATTTTGGACCAAAATACTTTACAATTTTTTTTTTTTATCTTAATTGTATGGTAAAATTTAAAAAAAAGATAAGTATAACATATATACATTATCATAATATTCATATTACCCAAAACTTACATTAATAATATTAAATAATATAAAATCACTTATTACATATTTCTCTCTCAAAATTACACAATATAAATTCGACAGAAAATTACAAAAAGATACTGATTTAAAAATTTGATTTGTAAACACCACCTAAATGCATTTACTCGCCAGCCGTCTCACAGCTGCAAGTTACTTTTTTTTGGGGGATGTGCTTAAAATGTAGACTAGGGTAGACAGCATAAAACGGGCCTGAAAGAGTGGGTAATTGCGACAACTTGTCTCAAGAGAAGGACCCTGGGATCGCAGGACACCTCCAGCACAAATTAGCAGCCACCTCCCTCTCTTCGCACACAGCATGCAGGAAAGATTCGAATGATCCCAACGACTAGGAGGAGGATAATGCACACTAGGATTAGTTAAGTTATACTTCAGCCTATCAAATTACGACAGATGTACAAGAATTGAGAACAAGTTCTTTTTTGTTATTACCGTACATGTATTTATGCAGCCTCACTGTACATTGCAGAACAATGGAATGAATATAATTCTTTCCCACTTAGCAGCTCTCTCTATTTTCTTCTCACTTTCTAAAAATTCGCAAATCTTAAGATAATAAACAACGCGTGAACATGTAAACCTGAATATCTCCACATCTGTATCAACGTATATAGTTTTCAATTGGAAATTAAACCAACTACTACACAGGCAGTGGCGCCTATGACCTCCGGTAATGGAAACGGTGTCCAGGCCAAGAGATTATGTCTGTTCGGGGTTAATACAGAGCTAAATGGTGTAAGCTGTCAGTCTCTGATCAACAAACAGCGAGTGTTATATGATGATTTCTGTACAAGTATAACAAACACAACATGTCACTGGACTAGCTAGTGAGCAAACTCATTTCTTCTTTCCCTCGTCATTTCTGCTTAATTTTCTTATCATCCGCTTTCTTCGGTTCTCCAAGCCTTCTATTATGAGTGGAAAAAAATTATGTCAACTCCATTATGCTTGACAAGTAAGAACCAATTGACAAACGGACTCCCAAAATTCCTGTGCACCTATACCCATTTCTTGGTTCATTGTATGTCTGGGTCATGACTGTCAATGCCCGAGCCCGTAGAAAAGTTTTCTTGGTGAAAGGGATCGTCAGCACCATGTACAGAGCTCAACCTAGGGGAGAAGTTCCAACCTGTCACCTGTTCCAGATCATTGCCATTGGAACTTATACTGGCTTCTTCTTTGAATTTCATGAAGTACATGGATGACCAGTAATCTTTTGCCAAATTCTTCAGGCAGAAAAAAACACACTCAGATGAGACGCACAATCCACAGGAATCCATAAAATTGGATTAACCCAGGAGAATTACATACCATTTTCATCAACTGCATCAGCTCATTCAGTGCATTATTAAAGAGATCAGGGTGCGCCAGATCAGTAGTAGTCAAAATCCCCTGTCGGCTTCTGTGAGAAATGTTTACCTCCATTGCTGCTCCTATATAAATTAAGCAAAAAAAAAAACTACATAAAGATATGTCCCATAAGATTGGAGCTAGACAGGATACAAACGGCTGAGCCAAAAAATAAAAAAGAATGTTTAATCTTGCAGAAACTCCAAACTAGTTTAGAGTGAATCTTTAGCTTTAGAAACAAACTGGATGCTGTAAAGTGGTATCAGGCGAAGTGCTGCCACAGAGTGGTTGGCTTACAATATTCATGATTGTGATCTGACCATTTTCTTCACTAAATAATGCAAATAAAACTATGATCTAACTTTGGAATCTAATTTTATACAGTATAAGTTCTCATGCGACATGAAACTAGAAGTTGTTGAATATCTCAAGCAATAACAATTGAAATTCAAAAGAGGGCTGGAAATTGCATATATGACCAGAGTTTTTTAACAACCAAGCTAAATTAGACTTTAAACACAAAGTATGGGGGCTACGAAAATTTAGATAAACATTTAAAGTGCCAAGATACAAGAGCTGTATAACTGGAAAGAAAAAAACGGAAGGACCATATATGCTGGCTAACCATGAGTAGGACTAGCAAGTTCAAACAAGCTATTTATCAATCAATTTGGAGTACTTTGACAACGAACTAAGTGGTAGGTTGTTTGAGATCAGTTCCATCATCTCAAGCAAATTAGGAGGTAATTCTAGTCTTCCAAGGCTGAGATCAATGTTGTCTGTTTTTTATTTTTTTAACCAGCTGACCTATCAAGAATGTCTGCTTCTGTGTCGAGCAATCCAAGATGAGGTAGTAGGCATTTATCATGCCAAAATTGCAGAAAGATGAAAACGACAAGTAGTAAATTTCTATCCACGTCAATGTTTCATTCAACTACCTAATGAGGCCCATACAATTGAGGCATGAGCAACAAAAAAGAGGCTATAAGAACGGTTGTATTCAGAGGTTGATAAAGGTGAAGTTAGGTTGTATTACTAAAAGACTTACGTTTGAGGCTATGCATGTAGAGAATAAAGGAACAGCTCGACTGCAGGTTACTATAACGAAATCATAAAACATTCGAGTAAATGGCTTTGACTACCTGTTTCCATGAATAAAGATCACAAACCTGCAACTATGTACTTGTCAATAATATGCCGTGCCATATAGATCCTTCTTACTGGGTCATCTACAGATATTTTGCGACGCTCATGCACCTCATCATAGAAATGGACACTCTCCCCAGCCAAACAACTGCACTTAAAAAGAAACCAAAAAGTTGATTCACTAAGAAATTTTTTCCACATAGATGTGTACACCTAGATACTGGAGCTTGGGGAGAAAAACAACACCTGTCTGCAAATGCTGTGAAGGACTGCCGAAATTTCTTGTCAAGAAGAAGCTTATCCAGAGGTTCATTAGGATCCATTACTTGAGCAGGTTCCCTCTGCAATAGTAGTCCACTATCAGGTATACCGAGAGCCCGGCCCATTGTCTCAAATTCTTGAGGTTCCCTTTTCCTTAAGCTGATTTGTGAGAGTAGAGGTTGTGAACTTGATATAGAGAAGAAAGCCAGTACGAGAATACTTGACTGAAAAGAAGTGTTAGCTAGCATACATGAGCTAAAGACAATGATAACTTAGACCTCAATTGACTGAATAGCAGCAGTGCCTAAAGAAGAAAAGATATAATCAATACTACAGTGTACCGTGGTTAAAAGGAGAAATCTGGAGGCAACCTGAAGCCATGAGATATCATCATGAATTTCATTCAAAACGTAAGCAGCAACCCAAAATACTGCAAGTGAAACAGACAAAAACTTTAGGCTGAGAAGGAGAGGTATTTTGACTTGATCATCTTTCTATAAGCCTTATAGCAAATTTAGGAGGATGCAGCCCTAGCACATGGGATGTAGATAAGAAATATGCAAACAAAAAGATACAAGAAAGATTAACCTATTCCCAGTTTGCTATGACTTTATCAAGGGAAGTTTCCAGAGCATTGTTGTTTGTTCCATGGTGTGCTACATGTGGATGTCCACTCACCAGCCCAGTGGATAGAAGCGCAACAAAATCACTCCCAATGCTCACTTCCTCCCTCAACCCCTCTTTTTTTTTTTCCTATTGTTTTTGCAGTGAAGGGAATGGAAACATGGCAAGATGACCAGGGCTGCAATATATCATGTCAAAACCACAATCACTGGTTCCTAACATGAAATTGTTAGTAGAGTCCTTCGGATGTGGCTGTGCTAGGGGTGGGCAAAGTCGGGTTCGGGGTTGAGTTCCCATAACCTGACCCAAACCCGATCCGATCCCAATTTTAGCTTGACCCTTTGGGTTCGGGTTACAAGAGTAAAACATTAAAAAAGGAGCAAAGCAGCGCCGTTTCACTAGAAGTATAAACTTAAACCCAAACCCAAGGTAAGCCGACCGGTTCAGGCTGAGCCAGGTCGGGAGGTGGCAAAACCCTACTGTCAGCTTCTCCTTTTATGTTTTGCAGGTGATATCTCCATAGAATTCCAAAAGGTGAGAGAGAGAGAGAGGGCAACCCCAAACATTGCAATAGATTTTGGGAAAACCTATACTCACCCATAGTGTCATCAGACCTTGACTTGTAAAAGCTTATACGATAAACTGGGAATCCCACTCCCGACAAAGGTCATCAGACCTAAAAAACTAAGAAAACCACATAGACTATATACCTATTCCTACTTGTGAAATAAGAATATCCATCAGCGAATGTAAGATGGAATCTTCCTCAAAGGCGGAAACAGACATTTCAGATTTGTGAGTGCAAAAAGCCAACGTTTGGTGTCATATTGGAAACCCGTGTATTAAAGAGTTTGCTTTTGATTCTTTGGGCACCCTTAGTTGCCAGGTCATTCTGTACTCCATTTCAGGCTTTCAGCCAGAAATGCGAGATAATATATTAGAGCTTTTAAGTTCACGGGGAATAGGAAAGCTTCTTCCTTAAATCATAAAGCATATCAATAAACATACAGAGCCTTGTAGAACCTAGAGAAAAGCATACCAATGGAGCAGGCTGAAATAACTATTCCCCGCCACAAGTCTCTGACTTCATCAAACCTGAACTCTATATGCCGAATAGCCCCAGTGAATCCAACTAAAGCAGCAACATACAATGTGTGGAGACATGTGACTGGAATGACCCAGTGACTCCTCAAGTGGCAACGATAATTTAGCGGCTTCTTCATATGGATAACTACAGAAAATGTCAGAACAATCAATGAAACGTCCAAAAGATCCTCCAGGCTAACTACTGTAATGTTGGACCAAGAAATCACATCATTAATGGTCAGTACAACACAATTCCATAATAAGAAAAGTGCTCTTCCCACGAGTGTAAGATTGCTCAATCCACGAAACTGGTACCAATTTAAGTGGCTGCATATGATAATTTAAAGACCTTGTGGTAACGGGAGAAGAAAAAGGCCTTGGTGATTGTTACTTAGAATTTTCATGTTGAATATTGGTAGGTGGTCTTGCTCATTGAAAGAACCTACAGGGACAAAAAAATGTCCTTGTTTTGGGCCTTGTCTACCCCAGCTACACGAAAACAACAGTGAATAATTCTCATCATGTGGTACATCTTTTGAATAAGGGTCTTTTGGTACAGTTTCCTGAGTTTGTCTGAACAGAGTAGAAGATCACGGGGAAAAATTGAGCTTGAAGTTTCACACAGCAATTTGGCAAAAGGGTAAAGGAAAAAGTTCTAGAGGATTGAGATTAGCATATCAGGACATATAATTGAAAGCTAAAAGATGATGATTTGCAATGCCTCCTCCGCAAAACTATGTCAGCCAGTAGTTAACCATAAAACAAAAATTCTGAGAACAGCATATCCATGCAGTAAGCTTAAATGCGAAAACTTTATACTCATAATTAGGTATGAACAATAAACTGGGAAAGAAGGAAATATGAAAAACAATGCACTCGTTCAAATTCAGAGTATGTTGAGGAAAATACTGGAAGAAGCAAAAAAAAAAAAAAAAAAAGGCGCAATCAGAACCAAGAAATACTTTCAAGGAGTGCTTGCTTAGAATCCATGTCATGGAAATTTTAGAGACAGGTAAAGAGAAGTGATTGCTTCACTGCAAAATATTATTGCTAAATCTATTACAGCTTTTAACACTCCAAGTATATCTTAATTCCAGCGAAAGAAATCTAATTTGGCAAGATAAATGCTGATACTAGTAAATTAGATCATTTAGACACTTACGTGCAGCCCCAGCAATCCATGGAGACAGGATTGCTGGAAGAAATATATAAGAACTGATTGGTGGTAAACGCCTCCTGAAATATCAACAGTAGTAATTTGAGAATCTTCTAACAAAATATTTAGTAATGAACAAATCACAACAGCTTTAGTTAAGTGCACTCTAGGACACAAAAGGGATTAAAAAAATTATTGGCCAGGAGAGGAACATGTCCTAGGTCGATTGGTTGTAACGCAGATTAAGGAGCTGCTCTCCCATGCTGTGGCAGTGGAGGTGGGGGTTGCGAAAGTCCTTGAGAAAGACATGAAGCCGTCTCTGTCACCTAGTTCTGATAAGTTCCTGTAGTTGACCTGTTTATTGTTTCAATTGTCACAGAACAATGAACCAAGCGTATTCCATCAAGTGCAGTGACCCAGGCTTAGGTGGTAATATGGGTGAGCTTCGATGGGAGGGGCGATTTACAGGCAGTAGATCATTAAAAACTCAAAGGCCAATTTACAACCGACAGCAAGTTCATCTGTGGCAAACTATTAATTATGGTATGTAGACACCTTTACTCAACTTGACAAATATGTAATATAATTGGAAGGCCTGCGTCACACGACAGCTTAGCAGCAAACCAAATCCGAGTGGCCCTTCAAACCAGACTGAATACAAAAATATCACTTGAAATTAATGCTCTGAAGAAATAAGTACTCGCAGAATAGATACCAAACAAAAGCTATATAAGTAACTTAAAAGCTTGATCAGAAAAAAAAAAGTAACTTAAAAGCTTGTCAACGACAGTGGAAGCAGTGAACAACCGGCCCAAACATAGCAAGACTGCCACCAAAGCCTCTTCTTGAATTTGAGGAAATTGATTGACATCTGCATGGAACATGGATCAATTACATACTTAAAAGGTCCGTTGCACGGTTGCACCAACTTCTGGGGTATAGAGTCATCAAAAGTATGGTCAAGGATAAAAAAAAGAAAAGAAATCCACAGTGTACCGCAATGGACAACAGCAGGTTGAAGCTGGCAAAAACTTGAATTACTGGAATCCAGAAGCCGCTGTTTTTAGTGCGAGGAACCTCGTGAACCAGAAAGGGCAAAATTAGCCGTGAGAGAAGCCTGCAACAACAAAACAACGATACAACTAATGGATCCACAATAACAAGGTCACTTCAGAAACGAGGCCCATAAAATTTCCAATATTTAGCCTTTACTGAGATTCACTGAGACATATAATCAAACTGATACACCGCACGCGAGTTTCAAACTTCAACACCTAATAAGGTGTAAAAAAAGGTATATAAGAAAAAGCAGAAGAAAACGTACATGATCATGGAGAGGATGGAGATGACAATGGCTACGTAGTCGGTGACGCAGCCTCCTTCCACTGCGCAGCTCGCCATTTTTAAGATCTTTCAGGTGTTCTGAATTAACATTTGATAATCAAAGGATTAACGCAATCGGCTGTCTTAATACTCTGCAAATGGTATCGATGCTTGTTGGGAGGGAGAGCAAATAGTCCTCGGTACCTGAGTCCATTTCCACGTGGTGTTTGACTGAAACGGGTATTTGGTTTGACAAAATTAAGGACTTTAATTATAGTACCTCAAACTGCTGACGTGGTTTTTATTAGACAATGAGTTTTCAGGACCCATCGGACGCAGAGTTTCATGACCAGTTTTGATGATCTCCACGTGGCATCTGAGCAAGTAATCGCCACCACTCAATTGCACAGATGAATATTATTATATATTTAATGATAAATAATAACTTTTTCTTTTTAGTCATAAAGCTTTTATAGGTTTGGACCGTTTGGTTATGAAACGCATTCGTGAACAATAATTGGTCTTCTTTCTTTGTTTTCTCTTGGGCTATGTTTACAAATCCATTGTTCATAAGTTTTTTCTTTTATTGTAACAATTCTAGAATTTAATTAATTTACTGAAGTTTGAGATTCTAAAGGGCCTGAAAATCAGCTGAAAATGAAACTGAAGTCTGAATGGCGGAGTAGAACTCTAGAGGCGGCTGTACAAGAGTAGTGCACTGGGGTGGGGGGACATGACATCGTTGAGTACCTCGTATATACAACCTATTTGGGCAAGGATCCTCCGCCTACAGGCTCTGGAGAACATGTCAAATTACACACAGTTTACTGAAAATCCTCCGCCTATTTGGGGCGATGGTAATTGTCTCAAGACTTCTGCGATGAATTCGATGTGTATCGCCACAAAATGCCACCGACCAGATTGTTTGCTGCGTGAGAAGCCATAGGCACGATGATGCTAGAAGAAAGAATTGTGGCATAACCATACACGAGACCAACAAAACATGCCCTGAAACATAAAGCAAAGAAATCAGGATCGGTTGGAATCGAAGCTCCTTGAACAGGTTGAGCAGAAGGACATCTCAAGTCGTACATTCTCTCAGACAGTTAAGAGGAATAAGACAATGAAAAATCGAAGATGCAACAAAAGGGCAGACATTATTAGCAAGTATTAAATGAGGAGGATATGGCTTCTGTCAGTTATGAAAAACCCCACAGCCAATGCAATTGGTTTCTTTAGCTATGCCTGGTAGGGACTCAGTTCTTTCATGGCCTTTCCTTATTCCATTTATGCTAAAAGGTAGTAAAAAGAGTCAGCCACAAGTTAATAATCCTTCAGAAGATGTGAATGCAACTTGGTTTTCATGATTTAATTAATATAAGGAAAATGAAAAATCTTAATGAAGTCGAGAAAATGAGTACCAGACTGCAAAGGAGTACTTTCGGCCATTGCCCAAGTGAAGAACACCAAAAACGGCAGCAACTAGCGAGACACTCTTCCAATCCAATCCAAAAAGTGGTAGTAGTGCACCACGAAAAAGCAGTTCCTAGACAATCAAGACATGCAACTGTACAATCTGGATAGAAATGTAATTAAAAAAGAAAAGAGTCACCCACAAATTGGATGGAAATGGTTCTCTTTGCTCCCTACCTCACTGATACCAGGCAGAAATGCAACGATGATGTAATCCAAAAGCTGAAGTGAAGAAAGGACCTGCATTAGAAGTAAGACCTTGTTGGAATTCAAAAAATCAGCCAAGGATCCGTACAAAAATGGACCCCACTGTCCCCGTGTGTGGATGTGAACAAGGTATGAGTTCCAAGTTCATCTCCAACAAGGGTGGTGCCTTTTTCTTTTGGTTGGGGTCAAGGTGGGGTAATGAGCCTAATAATGTTGTAACAGATAAATAGTGTATGCCTAAGTGAATCTTGTACAAGTCCCTCGGGAGACACAGAAGAAAGTCAGTAAAGCTACCTGTCGATTGGCTGCTTCACTAGAGACTGCAAAATCTGGCCATGTTTTCAGTAGCAAGTATCGGCAAGACGATATTAGTACAACCAATCCTGTGATCAACTCAAGATGCCAAATTTCGAAACCAACTGTACAAGAGGAAAACATGACACTCTTTAAAGTCATGAAATGCGCAATTCAGTCTGCACCATAAGTGGCAAAAAGAATGTATAGAAGTGGAATCTGAAATATCGGGAAGGTGATTCTTCCTAACAATGTAATTGTTCACAAAATTTATTTATAAGGAACACCAAAGCAACTTGGTGATCTAAATTCAGTAGATATCCTGTCCTGTTTGAAGAGTTAAAAAAAGAGCACATTTATTATTCAGTACCATTTCTTTCCACAATCAAATCCTAAACTTTGTTTCGGAACCACGAGAAATGACAGCTGTGCTCTCCAAATTTTACAAAAATGAAGCCACTGAATTAAAAATCAATTGTCCCATTAGAGAGAGGATGATGAATGAGTATAAAGCAGAAATAAAGTCCAAAAAGAAGCTCCTTCCACGGACAATTGTAGTTGCACCTGATTTACCCTTGACGAGACTATCAGTCAACCACAGACATCCTTTGTCATTTTCTTCTGTCTATGCTGTCTCTATCTTTTGTCAACTTGTTTATTCATATTTCCTGAATATTGGAACCTAAACCGCCCCATTCCAACCAACTTCTACTGCAAAAGCAATTTTGGGGCCTAAGCACAGCTATTGGTGCCTGATTTTCTTGTTCCAGGTATCAATACTTCAGGTTAAGATGAGGAAGTCAAATCTCAGACTTAGCCATTTGTAGTGAACGCCAACACTTGACAACAATGGGCATAAAGTTGTCAGTCTGTTAAATTAAGGCAATGAGCTGCCTTTATGATCCTTCTCCAATGTCAAAATATGAGCTGCCTGCCTCCTAGTTCATGTCATCTAAGTAGCACACATCCATAGAACTTAAGGTGACATATCACCTTGCTTTATTGGCCCAAACTGAAACTTTTTCTAAATATTAAAATTCACAATGCCAGAGATGGTAATGATGTTTGAGGAAAACTCTGCATATTAGATGACTATCATAATCCTATCTCCTTATTTTTTGAATTTGACATTTTCAAATTAAATTTTTCTCTGCACAGTCTGCAAAAGAAGCAGCATGTTGCACCTTCCAAAAGTAGATCTATTGCAAAGTTTCAATTACAAACTTGCAATACAGAGTAAACAGAGATTTTATACATGATACTTCTGCAGCGCAATCAAGGATCGGCAATCCTTCCACTGATGCAACGTGAGATACCTGCAAGTTGCAATTAGGGTAGGACATTCAAGATACAGATGATTGACCAAGGTAAGCATCATTTTGCTCATAAATGATTTACTCTTGCTATATTGAAATTGAACCATTCGTTTGCTTTAAAGGGATAAGTCCCACCTAACACCTAGAACTTCGGCCTAAGTAACCAATCTTTAACTCATATCCAATTTGTATGACTGATCTTGGTGTCTGGTACAAACATAAGATAGCTGATAATCAATCGAAAAAGAAAAAATCATCTGGATGCTGATTGCTGCCCAAAGCATCATGGTATATTAATAACACAGGATAACCAGATAGAATGATGCATTGTGAGTCACAGACAAGAAGACGAAGAAAACTGAGAGCTACCCAATAGAATGTTTAGATCATCAAACATTAAAGATTCTGTTCCGCTTCAACTTCCAAGGTTGGCTACAGTTTTGATGTTTACTTTTATATAGTTAATTTGAAGTAAAGAAAAAAAAGGGGGAGCTAAATCCAGTTAATTCACTCATCACAACTAAGAACTATAATGAGGGATGTGAGTATGACTGGGCAGTTTTGCATGAAGTGAGCCTACCTGTCGAATTATGATACCCAAAGCTGCTATGAATCCCGAAGTAATGGTGCATGCCTGAAGCACGGCACCCCTGGAAGGGATTATAGAAAAATTCTGTGCAGCTGAATTTTCAAAAGAGTGAACCATATTGTCTTCTTGAACATTTGTGGGAGGACTATCTGCTACAGTTTTAAGAGGTTGTCTATCTCCTTTTAGTTTCTTTACTGACTTCCAACTTGCAAAAGCCCTTGTGTTTACTCTATAACTCTGCAAAAAAGTTCATTGGCCTTAAACGAAAAAAAATAGAAATTCCAAAATTGTTCTAAGATTTAGAGCTCACATTCCATATTGAGAATCTTACTCTGCATGGTTTAGCGGGTAAAATCTTTTGCGCCTCGTAGAGTTCAATGAACTTCCCGCCTGATCAAAGTTTAATCACCTCTCAACAATCACACATCGTCAGCAGAAAATAAGATATTGCAGGACTAAAAGGTATAGCTTCTCTGTTATGAATATGTCTAGTACAATACTGAGCAATTTCTGGTTCGCATAACACAAGAATGAAAATGCTGCAATTTCTGGAACAATACAGAGCATCCTAAGGATAACTGTTTCTTCGCTCAAAGAAAATCCACATATGTCCAACGTGTTAGTGTGTGGAACACAAGAACTAAAAGAAGACTCAATAAAGGAAGATAACATAGTCAAGGGGTTTGACTTCACCTACCAATGAAGGTAGAATTTCTGCAGGGTAGGAGGGCTGCAGAGACGGGGTTTGTTCTGGTCCACCAATAGTCCATAGTGAGCAAACCCATCGTAGATAAGAGCTTCGAATTCCAACCGGGTGCACGTAGATTTCTGATATCCTCCGACAGTCCACTTAGTTCTTCAATTACAAAGAGAGACGAAGAATAAGCAACTGGAAAAGTGGAAAACCAGAGAGACCGAACCTGGTTCTTTGAGGATTCAATTACAAAGAGTGCAGCTTTTCGTGTTTTTTTGGGGACGTGAAACCGGAAAGACAAACGGTCCCAAATGTTTGGAGGATAATTTTGGAAATTTTTGGGTCAACGTACATACTGTAACATACATATAACCCATACGTTACACTTTATTCGGCATTTGGAACGAATGGACGGGATTGAATCCTGAGGATTCAGCTGTTATTATTATTATTTTTTTTTTGGGAGAAAATACACTTTTCACCCACAAAACTACCATAGATTTTGCACTTTGCACCTTAAACTACCAATTTTACACATTGCACCCTCTAACTACCAATTTTTAACACTTTGCACCCTTTATCAAATTTTCAGACTAAAATGACGATAATGCCCTTGACCCATTTTGCATATATTGAAGATATTGCTGTCAATTCATTAATTCTCAAGGATATTATTGTCAAATGGAGGTGCAAGTGTTTAATATTTGTAGTTTGTTAATGTATCAAAATTGGTACTTTAGGGAGCAAAGTGTCTAACATTGTAGTTTGAGGGTGCAATGTCTTAAAGATGGTAGTTTGGGGTGTAATATGACACTACCTCGGTAGTTTGTAGGGGAAAAGTGTATTTTCCTCATTTTTTTTTTCCCTAAGCAGAAAGGGAGGGGACAATCAGTTTAACAACCTTCCCTGAATGTGATCATTGAAGTACTAATAGGTCCAGTAGTTTGCAAGCATGCCTTGATTTTCCTGGACCTCTAGTAGGTCCAATAGGTCAAGTACTCTCATTGCAAAATATTCGGTTTGAGTTATAGCTACTAGAGGTGTCCAAGAAACTGGCCGGACCGATTGAATTAGCCGAACTGGACCGATTTTGGCCAAACCAATGGGAAATAGCTTACTAGAATGGTTGGTCCGGTCTTGGTTTTACACATAGAAAAACCAATACCGGATTGGATATACTGCTCCAGACCGGTCCGAACCAGTCATTTAAAAAAAAAAAACTAATATAAAGAAGCCCAGAAAAAGGTTCAAAAAAGCCCCAAAAAAGAACAAAAAACATAGCCTAAAACAAGGCCCTATTCCAGATTAGACCAGCTCAAACCGGACCAGATGAACCGATCCTTGGCCAGTCCGATATGATCGACTCTCAGAATGTTCGGTTTGGCCAACCAGATCGGACCGGACCGGTGTTTGGAACACCCCTAATAGCTATTGCTCATTCACAGCACCAACTGACCACCAATTAATTTCAACCCATCTACTAAAACCAAGGTCGAGCTTTACTTTCGCAAGTAATTTGAACTTATACTACTCGAGCTCGATTAATTAAACTGTTAGCTTGCAGAAAATGTAAACTAATTAAAATGGTTATTTAATCTGCATGGTTAATATTGTCAAATATTAGCTGGAGAGGATATAATTTTTGAGCAACGTTTTCTTTATCCAATTGCAACATTTTAAGTGCAAGTATCTCGTTGTTTCAGGATATCATTTTCCCCGGAAAAAGAAAAGGGAAGAGGAAAGGTAACCAAAACACCAGTATCCCGCTAACCCAATATATCTAATAATGGAAAGGAAAAATTACAATAAATGCCGTGTTACCACTTAGATTCCATCTCCATCTACGGTACTTCACCCCACTTGTCCATATTCCAGAGACAAAAACAAGCAACTGATGTAGCACATTCTCTACAAGCTGAAAGACTTTAGATTCCCTGAACCCTAAAAAATTATCACAGAGAATCATTATGGTAGTGAAACCATGTATACAGGCACGCCAACCACGGTTATAAAGAATGGGGGAAAAAATGACTATCCTATGATACAATTGGCAGATGCAGAGGATAAATGTTGTGTGTGGTCCAGCGGATAGACGAACACAGACTTATTACAAAATGGTCGCCAAAAGCCATATGTGCAAGAGGAGGGAATAAGCTATAAGGCCTAGCCTTGCTCGGGGCTGACCCATCAAAACTCGACTACCGGAGACCCTGCATGCATAGATTAGCAAAAACAACTTAGTGCCAGCTCCCTGTTCAACTTCTGTCATCTGGTAACCCAAAGGTTTCCACCTTGAGGCTATCCTATTAATGAATCTTGACGTTGCTTAGAAAAAGGGGAAAAAAAAACTTGATGTCAGGTCCTGATCTAGATGCAACTGCAACTACTATATCTTTTTTTTTTTTTCAAAAACTGCTATATCTTTCTCATCTAACTGAATTCGTTTCAATGAAAGAAAAAGAGTGATGTAGCAATTGTTGTGCTGCTACCAAATGGATCAACTATTGAGTTTTTTTAGCAATAGTTAGGGTTCACCTTCCATTTCTTTCTGGAGAGTAACACATGGATTTTATGAAAAAGTAACTAAACATCCAGAACAGCAGAAGGGTTTCAATTTCCTTATTTTGACCCCCACCCACTTTTCTGAGTAACAGACTTAAGCAGAGAGATATAGCTTATTACCAAATTCCATCAACTCGGTCTGCTATCAACTTCCCTTGTTTCGGAATAAGACCTGATGTGTTTAGAGCCTTGAATATATGACCTGGGAAGAACAAAAAGACATAAGTTTTCCAAGCCGATTAAACTTTCCCATACGATAAGATAATGAGCGAGGCAGACCTTTGTCTTCATCAGTTCCCTGACTGCTGATCAAACGTTCAGATTCCCCATCAATGTTGATTGAGAGGTGGTCAGTTGAGCCTTTTCTCAGAGTTCGCACCTGGACAGCTGGGGGAACAAGAGATGTTGTATTCTGTCCAAGTGAGCCCTGCATAACCATCATAAGAAATAATTTAGGCACCCCCTATCTCTATAGGTTATATTCATCGGGTTTAAAATAAGAAAGATTTCTTAAATATTTTGAGTGATGCAAAGCCACAAGGATAGGATACATGCAACATCGCTGATATTTGCAAAATCCTTTGCCTGTTCTACATGTTTTTCTTTATTTAGCCTCTGGCTTGAGTTTTGAGATGCATTTAGAAAATCGAGCGGGAATAAATTGTCTAATTGGAATGTCTAGAAGAAGAGCGAAACCAACAAAGTAAGCTGAATATCTCTTCGTGGAAGTTTATATGGTACAGACCTCACAAGAAACAAAAACAGCATGCATTGAAGAAAAAAATTACGAGGAAAATCCATATAAGAGACTCACCGCATCTTCAATTTCAGATATCTCTGATCCCGTAGGCAATGGTGGTGCTTCAAAGATGTTTCTTTCCTGAACAATCTCAGGCTGAGAACTACTACCTTGGATTGAATCTTCAAGTAACTTAACTCTGGTAGACAACTCATCTACAGCCTTTTGTCTTGCCAGCAACTCTATGCCAAGCTCCTGAACTTTTGATTTTGAATTTTCAGATTCCAAAAGCGTGGATACGACCTGCTTTTCCAATACTGACAGAAGGCCCTTCACTCCAGTAAATTTTTGGTCCACTAAATCACTACTTCTAAACGTACTTATAATTTTCTCCAATCCGAATGTGAGCTCAGACAGGTCCTTCTTCAATTTTTCAGAGTCTTGTTTGTCTTGACTGTGGTTTTCAATTTCCCTCTTCAGATGCTCAATTTCAAGAACCTGGGTTGTAAGGGTTGACTCTAGCTCATCTTTATCCTGAGATAATAAGTTTACTTGTTGCTGCAATGCAGGAACACTATCAATAATATAAAAGAGCTTTTTTATATGTGATGAATTATGTGGCTCCACTTCTCCTAGTTTTGAGACTGCAATTGGGACATCAATATCTCTAACTTTGTCAAATAGTGTTATCACTTGGGATGCTGACAGGAGGGAGTCTTCTGCCTCTGAAACAAACAAATATTACAAACAAGTCAGAAAAAAATTGACAGAAACCAATGACAAAACAAAATCAGTTTCCCTAGCAAGATGTTTACCTTGTTCTTTCACTAATAAAGAATTGTATAAAGAGGAAACTTCTTCCTCTCTTTTGTTTAACTCTCCCTCTTTGTTTTGGTAATCCATTAGTTTATGCCTCATTTGGCTGCATGAATTTTGTAATGCTTCTACATCAGTCTCCAGTTTGGAAACCCTATTTTGGTTTTGATCCCTCTCTTCTACAGCTTTTTCAAAATCTTTTCTGCTTTCTTTCAACTTATCCAGCAATTCTTCAATTGTAGCAGCCGCCATATTATTTGAGCTTTCAAACTGTTTAATCAGAGCTTGAACTTTTCTAGTAACAAAAAGCAATTTGTCTGCAGCTTCAACATGTTTGCCGCCATCAAGCCTTTGCTGCTGCGCTACCGTGGCATCTCCCTCACTCTCTCTCATTTCCAGGAACAAACTATGGTCCAATCTCTCAAGCTCAGGAACATGGCTGAGTTCCAGCAGGTTGTTCTTCACGTCAAAATGCAGTTCTCTGGTAGCATCAGTACAAACAGACAATAAAGTCGTAACATCATTTCTTAACATCCTTATAGTAGACTCCTGTTCCTGTTTAGATATTTCTAGATTCCTTGTTTTCTGTTTCAAAGATTCAATGTGCTCAAATAGAACTATTACCCCATCCTCTGTTGCCTTTGATTTTCTCAATAAAGATGCAATAAACTCATCTACAACCAATGAGAAACCTTCCAACTTATCCGCAAGAATTCTGTCTCTTGACTGGAACCCTTCCATACTCTTTCTAAAAATTGAAAAATTGTCTTCACCATCTGCTGCATTTACCCAGCCCTTATCTATTCCAACATCAGCAATGCTGTAGATGCTATCTGAGAAAGGTTTTGTACCAAGTGAATTATCCTGGAATAAATGAAACAAGTAAATTAGAGAAAGCTGGAAAACATTAGCTAGGAGGAATAGAAAAGCTTTAAATTCTTTTTTGGTTCTAAGGAAAAGGGAGCAAACCAGAATACAAGAGTGATCAACAAGAACAAATGAAGACCCAAAAACTGTGAAACTGTCATCTGTTCTCAAAAACATAAGGTGATCTTGGGCGTGCAAATTTCAAACCACTGATATACTCTTCTACCGTAGAAAGTCCTAATTACGACTGAGCATGATTTACCAAGGCTAAAAACTCCAATTTAAAGATCACGGCTGATTTGCACATCAAAATCATTGCACTCGTTAAGAATGAGATGGAGGTAGTGAGTTCCAAACCCAATGCATATTTGAGATCCAACCAGATGAGGTATCGATTAAAGAAAAAAAATGTGAAATTCGACTAGATAAATTATGAGATCCACACAAAATTTGAGTGTGTTTGCGAGTGATAGTTTACCTCCATGACATGGTGACTTTTCAGCTCTTCTAAGTCCATGTCTACAAAACGATCCCTTATGTTTTTAAGTACGAGGTCCATATTTTTCAACCCCTCAAATTTCTTCTCGAAACATTCTTTCATTTTGGAAGGCAGAGTCTCATCTTTCAAGATCCCTTGAAGATCATTGAAATGCGTAGTGAGCTCTACAGATCTGCTCTTTAAGCTGCCACTGGTTCCATCCAACTCTTCCAGGGCTGCATCCAACTTAGAATTGAGTAACAAGACCTTCTCTTCAGCATTTTTCTTTTCACTTACAAGCACTGAAATATCATTCTCTGCCTTCAACAACGCATCTTCCATTGATTTTATAGTAGCACATGCATCCGCCAGCTTGTTAGCCTGGGACCCAGCTTCCTCTTGCAGCTTCTTTACCTCATTCTCTAAATTTGTTCTGTCCACTTGTGCATAATTGTTTTGCTCAGTCAGCAAAGTAACATTGGTTTCTACCTGAGATAGTGAATCTTCAAGAGACTTAATAGTTTTGTAGGCCTCTGTTAGTTTGCTGGTCTGGATAGCAACTTCCCCTTTTACTTTATCTAGTTCCATCTCTACGGCATCTCTACTTACTCGAGCATCTTCTTTTTCTTTTAAAAAAACAGAAATTTTATTTTCTGCCTGTGACAAAGCCTCTTCAAGTGACTTCCTAGTTGCACAAGCCTCCACAAATTTCGTAGTGTGGGAACAAGCTTCTTCTATTGCTTTCTGCAACTCTTGTTCAACATTTGTCTTACCAACTTCTATTTCCCTCTTTTCTTCAGCAAGTTGAGAAACATTGTTCTCTAAAACTGCCAATGCATCTTCCAGAGATTTCACATTTCCTTTGGCTTCTTCTAACTTACTAGCCAGGGTGCTAGCATCCTCTTCTACCTTCCTCAGCTCTTGCTCTGCATGTGTCCTAGCATCCAGACATTCATTAACGTACCCAGCGAGCAAGTTCACCTTTCCTATGGGGTCTTCAAAAACTGATTCAACAGGAAGAACAATGCCATCGATAGATTCAACTAGTCTCTGCAATAACTTATTTCTCTCCACTAAGAATTGCTCAAGTTGATCTCGTTGATCTTTCATAGCAACAAGATCAGCCTCCAACTTTGGGATGCACTCCACATCAATCGACAATGTCTTGATCTGGTCTCTGCAGTCAGCAACCGCAGATTCTTGCTGCTGTAACTTGAGCTTCAACTTCTCGATTTCTGAGTTATTTTCATCCAGAAGATTTTTCAAGTTCTCCCGATCTTGAACCAGTCCCTTGCCTTTTTTAACCGCCATGGATAACCTCTCCCTCAGCAGGGCAGACTTCTCTTCTGATCTTTCCAGATCCTTCAGTAGAGAGCCCTTTTCCTCTTTCAAAGCTACAAGTTCTTCAGATATTGACTTCAACTCACATGACAGCTTATCAACCTCTAATCTCACCATCATCTCTTCTTCGAGTAATTTCTCAAACAGCATCAGCTCTTGATCCCTTACATACAAGAGACATTGAATTGTTTCAAACACTTTTGCATTAACATGGTAAGAATCTGAAGAAGCACTGCTCTGCTCTTTTATCTTCTCAAAGCATCTGTGAATGAGCACAGAATTGTCAGAGGACTGATAGACCGCTTCTTCATTTTCCATTTCAGTTCCAGAAATCTCCAGCAAAATTTTGATTGTCTGATCTCTATCCAATGAAACTCGCTGCTCTTTTTCAACAATCTCTTCGTATTTGCTCATAAGATCAGCCAACTCAATCCGAATATCATCTTTTTCCTGTAATTCTGCCAAAAGTGAAGCGCTTAAGCGTTCGTTCTCCAAAGAAACTAGACGTTCTCTTTCAACAGTCTCTTCCCATTTACACATCAGATCAGCCAACTCTGTTTGAAGAGAATCCTTTTCCTGCAAGGCTGTGGAAAGGGAGGCACTTAAGCGGTCAATCTCATTACGAGCAGCTTCCCTGGTTATAGCAATTTCATGCTGCAAAGTATTTTTTTCATTCTTGGCCTGGTAAAATGATTCCCTAAGGTAACTGAATCGAGCTTCCAAGTTGGATGAGGAAACCGTTTCGGGTAGATCCATAGAGAAAAAAGCATCTTTCAAGTTTTGGAATTCCATTGAAACATCTTTCAGAAGATTTCTGTCATCCACAAGCCATCTAAATCTCTCTATAATATCCATCGAATCAATTTCCTCAGGTACAGCATTCTCTGACAAAATTTCTTCCACTTTCTCGAGAATGGCATTCCTTTGCAACAGAGTTTCCTGCAAAGATGCGACCAAATTATCACTTCTGACCAACTCCTCCTTACTTAGTTCAGCAGCCTCCAATGCACTCGACTTCTCTTCCAATTCAAGTACACATTTCTCAAGCTCACTTGTTTTCTCAGCCAGAGACTGCTTCAAGGAGTCCCTCTGTTGTACCAAGGCCTTTCCCTTTGTCACAGCCATAGTAAGCTTCTCTTTGGTATTAGCACACCTAACCTTCTCCTGCTCAAGTTCCATTTTTGTTTTTGCAAGTTCTGCATTCACCATCTCAGCCATTTCCTTGTCTTTCTCAAGTTGTACCATGAATTTCCTATTTTCATCTTCCAGATGTCGTACTTTTTCCACCAAATTTACTTCCTTGCTTTTTAGCTCAAGCAACTGATCACGGGCAGCAACACAAATATTCCCATACTCCTCTTGCAACCTAAGATCAGCCCCAGCACCAGACAAACATTGCCCTAGTTGATCTATTTCAGAAAGAACGTGGTTAAACTTCTCAATCAATAAAGAGGTGCCCTTCTCAAGCTGAATTATCTTTCCTAAACCAGAATCATCCAAGGGCTCTTCTTTATAACCCACCAAGGCTAGAGAAGTTAAGATCCTGTTTGCCACATCCTCCACCTGCCGGTCCTTTTCGTTCTGAAATGAGCTCCAATAAGATCCGACAACATCATTTGATACTGAAATCTCAGAAACCCTGGCATTGAGATCTTCAATCTCTTTTTCCTTTGCATAAAGGAGGGCAAGAAGCTCTCTCACTGCCGTCTCAGTATCTAGCCTTTCTTCCGAGGCAGTTTTCAGAAGCTGTGAGCAGTCCTTCGCCATTTCAAGCAAAGGGGTATCACCCATCAGATTATCTTTCTCAAGGACCAACATCGGCTGCTTATTTGCCAGAGCCTTAAGGTGGTGATGGAGCTCAGCTACTTCTTTAGCAATTGCCTGTCTTTCTTCCTGCATCATCGACAGGTCCAATCAAACACCAAAACTAAAACTAACCATTGAGTCCATCAAAACAAAGAAATCTTTCTTCTACTACTACTAAACAAGCTTTTTTTTACCTGGTATTCACGAGCAATGCCTTCTTTCTCGCTCAACATCTTCTCCAGCTTAGCTCGGAGGTGATCCAGCTCATCGTCCACCACATAACTAACCCGCGTCCCATTTTTCATTTCTAGACCTCCATTCTCATCCGCACCATTCTTCTCCTCTGAACTCTCTTCAATCCCTGTTGTCACTACTGCTATCTTATTATCAGCAGTAGCAGTAGCTAACTCGTCCGGGCAGTCAACAAACATATCCTCTTTCCCTGCATCCCCAATATCGCTTCCGACACGATCGATCGGCGACGATAACGATGCCTGCAATAGGTCTCCCTAAGCATAAATGAGACTAAAACCTCCATCTTTATACTAATTTTGCAAACTTGAGTTACCTGGTTAGCCGGTTCAACCACGTCATCGGAATCGCCGCGCTCAAGCGGAACTTCGGGTTCTGCTGCATGCCCATTTGAGTCCTCGGCTAGGCTGGCATGACTTTGTTCCGAATCTAGTGCTTCGGCAGGATCCGATTTGGCTTCTGGAAACCAATCCTCAGGTTTGTCAACCACAGTCCCAGGACCTTCCAGTACCTGCTCCAAGTTCTGATTATCAGACATTTTTCAATCGGACATAATCGAATTGAGTCCTTCTCAACCAAACCCAGATCCAAAAAGCCACGACCCACTTAGGCGTCCGAAGCCGAACCTGTATTCAATGCAAAAGCTATGAATCTCGAAAAACAAAAACCCTAGAAAAAATGGATATTGAAAGCTGAGGGTAGTATATGTGATTAACGGATTTGACCTGTTAATGTAACCGGCGCCGTATAAAACAAGTAACGGTGATCGGAGAGCTCCCGATTGGCTTCGATTTGAATCCGACTTTCAAGAGTTTTGAGTAGGAAATTAGTCGGAACGAAGTTTTCCCCCCGACTTGCCGTTTTCGTTCTTTTTCTGGTAGCGGGTGAAGCGTTACTGTTTTTTAGATGGTACGTGTGACAGTTGTTTGCCCAAACTGTATAACACCACCACTGACGCTGTTGAGGCAACGGTGAAAAACGTCCCCTTTCCCCATGTTACAGAGATACGGTACGTAGTTTCATGGTATTCCAATTTATTTTTTTCCCCTTTGGGTCGAATTATATATTCAGAATGGAGAATCGATGGAGATAAAAATAAAAAATAAAAATCTAGACAATAGTGGATTTCATTTCACACAATGAGAATTACAAAGATACAAAGTAACAGGGTATAAAGTCTACTATAATAATCTATAAGGCCGAAGAGTTGATGTATCTATTAGTCTTGAAGGCCTAAATCCAAATACTCATAAAAAAACCTCCTAGTGGGATAACCATATTCAAGTTTTTTTTTTCTTCGTTTGTTCTTTTCAATTTTTTTGAAAGAATAAAAAAAGTTTTTTGAAAAATTAAAAATCCTATCTCGGATTCACCTCTTCCCTATTTAGGTAGGTTAACCATGTTTTTTTTTTAAAAAAAAAATGAAATTGAATATGTTGCTTTTTACAGCAAAATGAGCCATTTAGTAAATGTAGTTGATTGGGTTCGAAATAGCACCTGTACATTTTGGAGATTAAGAGATTTGTGGGGAGCAAATTAGCTTGCATATTTATTAGCAAGTTTGAAGCTACTGATATTTAACTAAGGTATTTAAACTTAAGGAAGTTAGGTGTAAAATCGTGTTGGATTATTTAATTTGAGATAAATGTAATTAGATGTTTTAGGATGGTATTTTCTTTGTCTTTTGTTTTCTAAGTTAGTTGTTTGATTTTTTGTGGTTTATTTTTGTAACTATAATTTTCATTTGACCTAAATGAGGGTATAATACAATTCTCTATAAAAAAAAAAATCGAAAAAGATTTCGCCAAAATTTTATTAAACTGATCTTTGCATTTGAATTTGCTTTCTACAGTAACGAGTTGGTTGAATTCACCATCCCATGCTCCATTCAAGACAGATAGGAATATATAGCATTAGAAAGGGAAATTAAGGGGTTGCTGATCACTATAAGAGAGGGTCGGTTCCCATTTGCTGTTGTGTGTTGCCATTGTATGGCCAAGGAGAGTTCTTGCTTGGGGTCGTAACGACTAACGAGTTACTCAAACCATCTCCAAGTAAATGCTAAAATAATGCCCCGCCTATGATCTCCTGAAACTAGGGAGGTTCAGACATTGCCCAACAAACGTCTCCGTCTCCGGCCCTAATGAGAGAGACCGCAAGTATAAATGCCTCGCTTGCTCCACCATTTGGTTGGCAAGAAGAACGAGATCCTCAGTTGAACCACAATGGCAGATTCTAAATACCTCTTCCTTCAGATCGCATTCTTTGTTCTCTTGTTATCCTTATGCCCTTCATCTGCTACATTTGACAAGAACCGCAAAGGCAAGACGCCTTGGAGCCCACCAATAGAGTTCAAAGGTTGCTTCTCCAAGGTTTTTGCTTTTGGAGATTCGTTCACAGACACTGGAAATGCTCAGTTGATGGGTGGATTCAAATCCTTCATGGGATTCCAATTCTCCAAGTTCTTTGGCTCAACCGACAAGTCGTTATCTGGTTACAGACAATGTAATGGCCGCCTGGTCATTGATTTTCTATGTGAATCTCTCTCCTTACCCCACTTGCAACCCTACAAAAATTCTTCATCGGACTTCTCAAGCGGTGTGAACTTCGCAATAGCCGGAGCAACGGCTCTTTCATCTGACTTCTTCACCCAATTCAAAATTGGTCACTCCCTAATGTGGAAATCAATTCCAGAGAGTTTCCAGACTCAAATAGATTGGTTCCATAGGTCTCTTTCAGGAAAAGATGAGGCTGCGTGCAAGGCAGAGCTGGAAGACGCACTCATTTGGATTGGTGAGATGGGTGGCAATGATTATGCTCGTCTTTATGGCTCCTCCATTCCCACTCAGCTACTAACCGAACTAGCCGTTGGACATGTCTGTACACTCATGAAGGTAAGCACATGGCAGCCCGAGAACTGACTTCAATTGATTTAGCTTTGATAAACATGACGGAATTGCTTGACTCAAATCTTTGGCGTTCTCTGAAACTTCCTATTTGAAGTTCAACCCTCCTTCGCTAGGCGAAGCCATTAGAATCTCAGCAAATAATTTCAAACCAATAACTTTCCTGTTCTTTTTTTACGAAATGCTATATATCTAAGGCCTTTCTATTTTCTGCTGAAGTTAATGTTAGAAGAGTTATTCATACTAAAAAGGCTGTTTTCTTTGACAGGCTGTGTTGGACAAGGGTGCGAAGTATATCGTGGTTCAAGGGCTACCACCGGCTGGGTGCTCTCCAGTGCACTTGTTATTTTGCCCCACGAACCAGCGTGATCAATACGGGTGTTCAGGGATTGCTAACTCATGGATAATTGCCCACAACAATCATCTGCAGCGAAAGGTGGAAGAATTTCGGCTCATTTACAGGGATGCTATGATCGTATATGCTGATTACTTTAATGCATACCAAACAATTCTGGCGAACTATAAAAAGTATCAGTTCGAAGAACCTTTCAAGGCATGTTGTGGATCTGGAGATGGACAATATAACTTTGACCTGCAGTGCCTGTGTGGAGCTACTGGTTCGTCCTCCTGCAAGGACGCAAGCAAGTACATTTGCTGGGATGGGATTCACTCCACAGAATCCATGCATCAACAGATATCTGATCTCTTCTTCAATCAAGGCTTCTGTAAACCATCGTTCTCTGATCTGGTTAAGAAGAAGAGAGGAGGCAGCAAATGAACCTGATGCAGATGGTTGATACATTCATATGCCGCCCGGAATGTCTGCATTCAGAGAGCGGTTTCCCTATTATTGTAATATTGTTTATAGGGAGTTTGCCATTTCTTTTCAGTGAACTAATGTTTGTTTCAATAACAGCCGGCTGATCTCTTCCTCAGTCAGGGCTTCCGTCAACCATCTTTGGTTGAGCTGATTAGAAGAAGAAATGCACTTTAGGTGCCTGCTGCCTTTGATTGCTACGTTCGTGCCTAAGCGCCGAATGGCTGCATTCAGAGTGCGGGACATTATGTTCCCGTTAGAAAATGATCAGAGTGTCTCCAATGTACACTTTTTTCTCCACAAATTCCGTTTAATAATCATAAATGTGCTTCGGGAAAGATTTGTTTTTCTGCATTACCACTATTTCAGTCACCTTCCGTTCCAAGTTGGGAAGAAAAGTCCTCTTGATGCAATAAACTCCTATTTTCTAGATGAAGTTCTGATGCTGCTCTGCTGAAGAACCTGTTGTGGCATGAGAAATGCCCTATCCTTCGGGATTCCAATGTGACACTGATGCACTAAAAGTTTGTATAGTTTTCTTGACCTATTTAAGGGAAAGGAGCATGCATCGTTGCCGCTGTCTGAAACTGTTGTTACTTTGTGTGCCCTGGTCAGGGAACCTGGTTTTCCCAGAAACTCGAACCATAATCGGAGGGAACAAACAAAAAAGTTTCAAACCGAAACTTCTCTATAAAAAAAAGAAGTTTCTATTCTACTTTTTCCTTGTAAAAAAAAAAAGAAGTTTCTATGTTTAACAATGATTCCCTCATTACTTTTTCCTGAAACAGAGACCAAACCTATGCCCAAACGATGCAGATCATAAAATTTGATAAGTTCGGAGAGATAATATCATGAAGCCAATTTAGGCCGGAATATGAGAAGCCAGAGTCGAAACATGTATTAACTAGACTTCTGTCCTCAGAGTCATGGTTGTGCCGGAAGGGGGAATACAAGAGTTTTTGCTAAAAAAAATGCACATCATGCTGTGCATTTTACTGATTGTTAACTGGATTATTAAAATAACCAGCAATTTTCCAAAACAAGAAATTTACAATTGATCTGAAGAGCATCTTACACTCATGTTCATAATTTTAAAAAACAAGCAATTCAAAACTTGTTATTTTGTGTAAGAATCCCAGAAAATTTCCATACCAGACTCTTTTTTCACAATTGAAGGTCGGCATTTTGTCTGTTGACTGTACAGCGTTCTTTTATTTACTTGAAATCAAATCAGGTATTCATAATACACTAAGAAAAGAGCATCTGGATAATCTTTTGGGAGGCTGTTGATATAGAGAGAGAAACGCAACAGGTCTTCCTTAGAAACCGTTTCAGCATCAACAATGTCATCATTACAAGGAAGCACCCATAAGTCTTCTGATTTTACTCTCTTTAAGTTACCACGACAAAAAGGGCAGGACTCTGACTTTGTGTTCCTGCAATTTGGAAAGAACACCATAAGTCTATAAGATCACATGGCAACCAATCCATTCTTGCTTAACAAGAAGTGCTTGTAGTTTTTATCCAAGAAGCAAAGGAGATATATCATTGGGATAAAACAGTTACCAATTGCGATAGCATTTGATGCACATTGCATGACAGCAGTTAGGCAAGACCATTTTGGTGCAAGGCTCCAAACAAATCCCACATTCATCTTCTCTTTCCAAATCCACATTGGCAAGTCTTCCATCACCTTCCACCCTCTTCTTTCCAGAACTTTCCATGACTAGATTCCCTTCTTTAGCAACTTCTGACTCCTCCAAGTTACCATGAAGGCGTTGAAGGGAGGGTAATATAACAGCTGCAATTAGTTTTCGTTGAAACTATATCAGAATCCATGCATCAACGAAAAAACACCCAAAATCCTCAGACATTTTCGTTTTTTCTTATAAGAAAAAAAGTAGGTAAAATACATACCATAAAAGTCCCTAATTGTTGCCTTCCTTCCATGCGTGGATATGCTTGGTCTACCATCTGCATATACCTGCATAATAAAAGACGGAAGACCAAACCATCATTCTCAAATTTCCTTAAGCAGTAGTTGCAAGCTCTGTTAAACACGCAGCTACAACAGGCTAAGAGGAGAGAAACCAACCTTGTATACAAGAATGTGGAAGAGATTTAGATATCTGGGGAGCAGACACGTGCAAGAACAATCCATCCATTGCAGCAAAAACAGATAGAGGGGCGCCAAGTGATTGTACATCAATTTCATCTGAACACGTGCACCACCCTTGTTTATGGGGATTGCAGCAGCCCTAAAAACCCAGAATCCTAATTTTAGAGAAAAGTACATCAAATAAAGCAACACCTATCTTTGCATTTCAATCAAATGACCCTGCCATAAGTTATCCGCGCTAAAGAAATCACACACGCTAGGCATGAAAAAGTGTGGCACCTTTGGTTCAACCTCCCAAAAAATCTCAGATGAAACGAATTATAAAAAAAAAAAAAAGTCACAGGGGAACAGATACAGCGAAGAAAGGAAGGCATAAAACAAAATCCTAAATGGGTTCTGCCCTTTTTCCCCCCTTTTCCCCCTCAACTAGTAAACAACCTACCTAATTTATCACACGCTTATCTTGAACAGCTCGGAGACCAAGCAAATAAGATTATAGATGGAAAAGAAACAACGACAATATACAAGAACAGAAAGTACCCGCTTCAGGAAATACAAAAACAGAAAGTACCCGCTTCAAGAAAAAAAAAAACAGAAAAAAGAAGAAGCTATAATAGAAACTACAATCTGAACAAACTAAAGAAGGAAAAAGAAAAAACACTAAAACTCACAGAGAATTAGCGTGCTGTATATCAGCCTCCAAGACTTTAAGCGAGTCCTGATAAGAAGACCCTGCAAGCTGGTAATTCGTCTTCTCCATCTCTTCTTCCACTGTTTCTTCACAGAGAACAAGGGATATTGTGCCAGAAGATTCTCCCGAGTATTTGATAACAAGCACCGGTCTTTTTTTCTTTTATCGGTTGTTTCCTCTCTCAGGACCTCATGGGTAAGTGAAATGATCTGCAACTATATGTTTTCGCGGAACCTAATCCCACCAAAAGACGGACACAAAAGAAAGACAGAGAGAGATGTCTGTTTCCGACTTTCTCTTTTATCTTTTATGAATAAGGGCGGCTCTGTGGAGGATGCTTCGGGCTTGGCTTGTATTTTATGGTCAGAGAAAGCATACGTATGAGAGTGCGTTTTCTTGTCTGATACGATAGGGATGACAACGACGGATAAGGAAGAGCCGGGAGCGAGCCTCTGTGGGGGATGCCTGGCATTAGAGGTATAATATTCTCTCATCATTAATCTTGCTTTTGTAGTTGGTTTCCTTTTAATATGAATATTAAGCAAAACTGCCTCTTTGTATAGCTTTGCTTTATAATTCCTTTTCTTATTATATATTTATATTATTAGTTATGCTGCAGAATATATTAACACCATATGTTCTGCACTGCTAATTTTTAGTAATTATTAAATGGGAATATAATATTAATTAATAAATGCTTGGGTTATTTTAATATGGTGCTTCTAATTTCATGTATATAGCTCATAGTACAATCAAAGGGTCCATTTTGGGGGACTGATCGTTTTGGTATTGATTGCTGCCAATTATATATGTGCCTAAATGAACTAATGGTTAGGTGACAATTAGGTATTAGATACGATATTTAATCCCCCATATGATCGGGTCAAACTATATTTTAATTTTCGTGGATATGATATGCACAATTGTTTATATAGCCTATGTATCCAAAGTTATATTCTTCTTTCTCTCTTCCCTTTTTTTTTTCTTCATATTGTGTGGTATTTCTAACAATATTTATGTTTTGGAGAAAGCAAAAGAAAGAAGGAAATAGGGGAGATGTATATTACACTTGGTCTTTTTCTTTTTGGAGTATATATATATAATAATAATAATAATAAGGTGGATATATATAATAAAAAGTAAATTCCACCTTAAAACACAATGGGGATAGTCTAGCTGTCCAAACCTAGAGCTTGGGTCATTGGCTGGGCTGATGTATCAGAATTGGTTGGTTATTCCAACTAAATACCAACTCTGCAGACTGCATAGCTTACAATTTATTTATTTATTTTTAAAGGCGTAAATAGCTTAGACGTTTAAAAGGACAAAAAGAAATAAGCCGGCATGGCTTGGACTTAACAAGTCAAAACCCACTACGCAAGTGAAGGGTCGGGTTGGGTTGCAGCTAGATTCCACCAGACCACGCGGCTCATCGCACCTACCGAGAGGCCACCTACTGTCATTGGGTCATGGGAACTTTATAATGAAGCTTGTACAAGTTCATGACATCTTTTTTTCTCTTTTACAAAACTCTTTAGAAATAGGAGAATTCGGGTAATATTTATGCATTTTTTTTACTTCATGACTTTAATATCTGAATTTTTAATTCTTGGAAGTTTAGGTCATGTTTTTCGATCACAAAAGTTTGAAAACTTTTGGTATTTGTGTGAAAATGTTTATCCTATTCTAGATTAATGTGTTAACAAAAATTAGTAAAATGATCATATCAACTACGTGTATTCTGCATGAAACTGCAAGACCAAGGTATTGTCTAAACAAAGCTAATAAAATCGAGAAGTCACGGTAACTATCTTATTTTAATAAAGATAATCTTCAATTTACATGATCGAAATTTTAAAAGAAAAAAACGCATAACCTTCCTTCTCAGTTCTAATTTCAAAGGGCCTTGAATTAGGGTGGAGCACGTAAGGGCCACTCTCCCTAAAGAGGCAAGGGTGGAAGGCTGAGGGCGGAGTCACCACCCACCTCGATGCATAGTGAGTGGAGTCTTTTTGTTTTGTTTTTTTTATAGGTGCACAGTGAGTGGAGTGTTCTCTCACCCTACATCGGAGATAGGGAAGTTGCAGTGGCTTGTCCCATTTTCCAATTTTTTTTGGCATTTTCTTTCTCTATGTTTTTAATTTATTATTTTTTCATCTTTTTTGTAACATTTTTTATTTCCTTCGCATGCATGAATTCGACCCGTACACATTTGTCAAACCCAAAGCTCCCATGTTTAAAGGGTGTGGGTTCTAAAAGCTCATGGTACTTTTCTCATCTCTCTCTTTCTTTTTGTTCCCTGGGTAGGTAAGCACTAAAACGCCCTATCCGTATGATCCTAAAGGCTAAAACCCAGATGCTCTAGGTCACAACTGAGGAAGTTCGATAGATATATTTAAAGTTTTTTTTTTGTTCAACCTTTGACAAAAAATAATAATAATAGACCGGAAAGATCAGATTCTTTTCTCAAGTTAAAAATGAGAGGGGTATAGTTTATTAGGTTTTTTTTAGCAGTTTTAAATACTTTCACTGAGCAACTCTGCCTACCTTCCCCATGAGAATGCAGTATTTTCTATTTATTTTATATTTAATCTTGAATGCTGACCATTCAAGCATACATTCTGCATCTTTATTCAACTAGTTAAGTTCATGAATGATTATGACGCATACAAGCTGTTTTTATTTTGTTCTTAAAGAGATGGATGTCTGAAAGTTGAATAGAATGTGTTCTGATTATTTTTTCAGATGATATTCCGAGAAGAATATTTGAACAGTACCCGCATGACTTGTGATATTATTTTGATAATCATGAGATGAATTATGCCTGCTCTATAATCTAAAGGGTAGTCTCAACTGGCGTGTTAAGTCAAGACTTGTCGGATTTCACCTTAATATGTTCAATTCTTTGGGTGCAAAAAGCTTACAAGTTTTTATATGGGATGAAGAACAAAGCCGTGCCTCAATTTTGGTGGAAGCAAAACTAGTTGGGAAGTTGATAACGATATTTGATACACTGATTTTTGAGTCTTCAGG
The DNA here is from genome assembly GCA_003952965.2 of Morella rubra. Classification (NCBI taxonomy): domain Eukaryota; kingdom Viridiplantae; phylum Streptophyta; class Magnoliopsida; order Fagales; family Myricaceae; genus Morella; species Morella rubra. The sequence continues at coordinate 137,876 of RXIC02000091.1, read as the reverse complement.
TGGGATGGAGCTAAAATTATCTTGCAGATGGAACCAGGCAATCCTTGGATAATTCGGGGGTCTCGATTTCAAGAAAACTTGTGAGCAAAGTCTTCCTTGAAGATTGTGCCCTTGAACTACCAGAAGAGGTCTTTTGGTTGCCTTCGTTTCCTTTCTCAATCTTGATAGCGTCCTGTATAGCCAGAATTATTTCCTGCATCCTTGGCCTGGAAAACCCGTGTTGATCGACACATTGGATGGCAACTTCAGCAATCCTCCAAATGGACTCGGTCTTGACATTTCCTATCAGGAAAGGGTCTATGATGCTAATCACATCCCCTTTTTGGATTAGAGACCTTGCCTTCAAACCAACAAAATTGAATCATTAGTATTGTGTTCAACCATCAAATAGAGCTATAAAACATGGGCCAAGATCTTAATATGTCTTGCTACTGGCACTATCAGATGCAGTTCTGAAACGTATTTTATATATGTTAGTATGTCCTATCACAAAATGATTGCAAACCATGACATGTGATTATTTGATCTTAATCATCAAATTTGTGGCATATATTTTGAATTGAATTCCTAGAATTGCTATTCCTGAGATTTCAACACCTCTGAAGTGAATGATATTTTGCAAATAGCATACCCAGTGAACAATGTTCATTTCCGGACCATAGTCTTCTGCAGAAACAGGCTTTCTTCCAGAAATTAATTCCAGCAGAACAACACCAAAACTGTAAACATCACTCTTTTCAGTCAATTGCTGATTTGCATAGTACCTGTAACAGGATATTCATCATTAGCTAAGATCAGGAGAAAACATGCCATTGATTATGCGTACAGGATGAGAATAGCTTACTCAGGATCAAGGTAGCCTACTGTTCCTCGTGCCACACTTGATATATGGGTTAAATCTTCCTCAGCTTGCCTTGAAAGTCCAAAATCTGAAACTTTTGCTCTCATGTTGATATCTAGGAGAATATTGCTTGTTTTTACATCTCGATGAATGATACTTGGGTTGCATCCAGTGTGTAAGTACTCAAGACCTACAAATATCTGCCTTTTGTTCATAATTTGAATTTGAAAGTGAAATGTACATGAACTAATAATAAGTTCATATTAGACCTTTAGCTGCATCTTCTGCTATGTAAAGACGAGCTAACCAGTCTAAGCACTTCTGGTTGGCAGAATCTGTCAACAAATTTGTTATGTTAAAATAAATCATTTCCGTTGTGGACTGAGAAATACATGAACAGTACAAAGTTTTCTACGAAACATAGGTACTATAGTCGACAGAAAGATTTTTCTATGAAACATGGGAACTAGAGTTGACCATGTATGTGATCCCGCAAAGTTCCATTGTGCATGTACTCATAAACCAGAATATGTTGTTGTTCTTCTTCACAGTATCCAATTAGAGGAACCAAATTTCTGTGATGAATTCTTGACAAGAGGGCTACCTGCAAATATGTTGCCATGTTAATGAAGAATTTTGCAGTCATTCCTTGCTAGTATATCCAAAAGTAGTCTTTTTCAAAATATACGAGCCCTTGATTCTTTAGTGAAGCTCTTTTCAGAGAGTTTTCAGGCTTAGACAAAATCTGGAAACATTCATTTAAGTGTTGAACCTCTACTTCATTGATCAGTGTCTTAGGAAGCATTGAGGAACATACCAGCGTTCCACTATACCAGAATAGGAGGAAAATGTATTAATTGGACAATCGTATGCAAAGGTCTGAATGTGGCACTACCTCAGTAACAAACTGCTGGTTTCCATGGCTAGAGAGATCTGCCATGATCTTAACTGCTACCTCTTTTCCATCTTTCATTTTCCCATAATAGACAGAACCAAAGCTTCCTTTGCCAATTTTCTTTGAAAAATTTTGTGTAGCTTCTTCGAGTTCAGAGAGTGGAATATAGTAAGCTGTGCCTTCATCCATTAAATGCCCGCCACGGGCTATTGAATAGCCAGTTGAAGGTCTGCTGCTACGCCAAGAATAACCTGATTGGCAAAAACACACGTTGAACTGAGAGAATCTGCAGTCACATAGGCAAGAGTATATCGAATTTGTTGGCATCCAAACCTATTTCCTGATCTCTTCTTTGACTTGTCTTTCTTCGACGGTTGCTCATTAATAACAAACTTCCTAAGAATAGAACTGACAGAATCACAAGCACACCAATTGAAACTTCAAGTATCAACTTAAAATGCTTCTTGTTCTGTGCCACTTTACGTAGTTTGGGATTATCACCGTAGCTGCAAGAGAAAATTAAACAGATATTAATTTCTGCACAAGCCTATTCTGAATGCTTACACATTTATGAATGATTTGTGTGTCTGGGTTTGCGTATGATGCATGTCGAAAATGTTTCAGGAGGAGACCTGATTTTATTGATCAAGTTAATATAAATGTTTGGGATTGAAAGCCCTTTTTCATATATTGAAGCCTTGCTGGCCAAGGCCAGAAATGGACCCTTCTAAAGTTTTTTTTGGGGTCAGTATCTTTTTCAAGTTTCAAATACCTCTTTCTCTCCTTTTTTTTCTCGAGAATTGGTAGCAACTATAGAAGTATACTTACTGAAAAATGACTTTCCCATTTTGCAATCCTGTTGGTATTTCCCCAGTGAAAGAGTTGTTCTGTATGTACCTACCACAGATAGATTTCACAAGTTACTGGAAAATGCACATTCTCAGCAGAGCAAACTTGGTGAGACTTAATCAAGACAGATCAATGCCACTTCCTGAAAATGGTTATTTTACTCGAATATGGAGTATCTAACTCCAAGGGTGTAAAAGTTAAAAATTCGGATTAATATGTACAGTTCTTGTAAGCTTGGCAAACTGCTGAGGGAAGAAGGTAATGGACCAGTCAGTTTGTTGTTCTCTAGATGCCTGCATATTCACAATAAAGACATTCAAAAAATTGAAAATCATTGAGATGAGGTAGCTGAACTGTGAGGGAATTGATGATCTTACACAATCTTTAAATTGACGAGATTGCTTAGGTCAGGCAGCTGACCTGTGAGGGAATTACCATCCAACCACCTACGAAAAAGATAGGGATCAAGACAGTAGGAAAGGCACTGTTGAAGTAATGTTTTATTTTAGTGCAGAGTAACACTTACAACTCTGTCAATGCCTCCATGTGGTTGAGCTCGGATGGGATTTCACCCTTAACATTCTTTCTTGACAGGTGTCTGTACAATAAATGAGAGGCCTTCATAATTCAGCTCTTATAAATCACAGGTTTTTCCAGTAACTAACAAGACTGTCTATTACAGAAGCGTAATACAAGTGACTCTTTTTGGATGCATAAGCTAGCAAATGACTTCTCGCTAGTATCTCCACTGATGAGTTAGATGTCTGATCCCGGTGTCTACTACGTAAGCTAAGCTCTGTCAATTGTATTCGGCTGATTCATGTCAGCACTTCAGCTAGCATGTAGCACTTGCTTAAAAGTCAGAGCTACCAGTAAAACAGATCTGATGCTGGACATCAAGTCAATATTCCTGAAAGGATATTCTTGCTTTCTATATGCCATCCTTTAGGATGGTCCACACAATTAAGAACATTTTTGGCAAAAGGAAATGACATTGTGGTAAAGTATATATAGAATGTTATTGATGGTATTTATTGTCATACTGCATTGATGAAGCAAAATTGTCAGTAAGAAAGTATGGAGAATTTACATCTTTATGATTCTTGGTGGGGTCGTGGAGCTACACGTTACCCATTCCCACTGAGTTGGGACACAAGGATCACCTTCATCTATCCAACTGCTTTCAGCAGACATGGAGCCAAGGGAATTGACAACAATCCCTGCCGGAAAAAACAAGTACTAATCAGCTCATGTTTGAATAGGCTGTTCATATTCATGTCAAGTTCCGTGTCCTATGACTAAATTATAGCTGCCTATTACTAGTTGGCTGTACTAGAGATTGCTAGAACAATTTCTTGCAGCCAAAGCATGCTGAGATAATGGACTTACAGTCTTGCCCGTCAGTCTTTGAAGCAATCTTTACATATTTACTAATCTCGATTGCATTAATGAGTGGTCCTCGAGTAGAATCCCGGGTCTTAACAAAGGCGAACGACAGAACGAAATCCAGAGTCACGTTCATGTAGCTGGGTTCATAAAGAGTGTAGCTCCCATTGGCATTCTCAGCGATATTTACCACGGCATTGCTATAGTCAGGCATGTAAGGCTGCTGCAATTTGAACTTACGAGTCTCATTGGGGCCCAAGTCTTCAATTTCAGCGAAGTATGCATAAGCTCGAGCATTGGCTGGGAAATCTTCTAGATCTATTCTATAGCTCAGCATCCCTTTGGTACCAACAACCGCTGTTTGCATTACTTTCACAGGTGGGTACTCTCTTGTATTGATGTTTACATTATTCGATGTATTGATTCTTTCTGTGCCAGGGGCCACACCTACAAGATAATTTTGCCTTTTAACAAGATCTGACTCCCAAATTCTGTCATAGGGATCATCTGGGTACCTGAGAAAAAAGAGTACATATGTCCATTACTGATGGTATCAAAAGGCTATATGTTTTCAAATAAACCTGGATGATGCAAAGCTATCATCATATAATCTATTTGTGCAGCAAATTTGGAAACACCTATACTTCTGAACACTTATGCTTCAGTGGTGACGGTAGGAAACATTTGAATGGAGCTTGCCTTATGGAATCCTCGCTCAAGGCACCAAAGTTCACTCTAGCTGCGACTTCTAAGAAGAAATTGTCCTCGAAATCCGTTGCATACATTGAAAGATTGAACGGCCGCAGCTCAAGTGTGGATATGAATGGAGAACCAGTTGTCGCACAGCATATGCACACATTAAGAGAGCCCGAGGGTGCCCTAATGATCATCTCCTTCACATATATTCTTGAAGCGTCAAATATTGATACAGTTGCCCACTTAGTTGCGTCCAAGTATAACTGAAATTTGGGGTATGTTTCTGCATTTTCCATGCTGCCATACTGAAATGTTGCACGAACTAGGTACCTCCTTCTTTCTTGGGTTATTAAAGGGTAGCAGTACTTCTTGCTGTCTATCGGAAACTCTCGCCGCCTTTGATACTGTACTAAGTTTCCACTTGGATTTTCCACTTGCACTGATTTCCCTTGGTTCATGGACCCAAAGTCTGAAGTCCATGCTAGTCCAGTACTTCGGTCAGTGTAGTTTCTTGTGCCTCCGCAGTCTAAACTGATGAATTCTGCATGCATGATGAATTAGTATTGCAGAGATTTAGAGTGTCATGGCCCGCATAACACTTCCAATTCGACCACACATACAAAGTGCTATTATCTTCTTCATTTCTCAAGTTTCATGCGCACTATCTTAGCATCACTGATTCATTCAATTCGCATGGCAGACTTAGGACTTGATCAGAAAATGAACACTTAATTTGTGACAGAAACTGCATTAAGCTGAAAGAAAAACATCTTCCTAAAATCAAGTGTGGGGTTAAGGAAGAACATACCTTCAACTTGTGACAGAGCAGATGATATAAACAGCAGAAAAATGACCTGGAAGTAAGAAAATGAACCCATTGAAGAAGAGGGAAGACAAACTAATCCTTTTGATTTTTTCTTAGGTTCTAAATTTCAGTGACAGATGACAATTGAAACTGTTTGTTGAGTTCAACATCTTCTAGTACCAGCCTTTTACTTTTGTGATTGATGAGCTTTCCTCATTGTTCATTCACAGTTTTCATCTTTTTTTTTTTTTTTTAATTGGAATCTTCTTTTCCCAAGAGAAAAAGGTTTTAACATCATTTCAGGCTCACCTTTTGGAAAAGAGTGTGACAGAAGCTCAAGCCAAACAGCCGAAGCAAATCAACTTTGTAGTCACTCGCTTGCTTTTCTTGTCAGAGATCGCATGTATCCTTACTGCAGGTATGATGCGGATTTTTGAATTTCTGTAATCATAATTCTCTGATATATGAAAAACAAAATGAAATTTAAACCATCAGAGAAAATTATGCAAATACGACTATGAAATTATGCAGGGCCAAAATCAAGGAAATAAAAAGGGAGTGCATGACATCCATATGTTAGACAGCGACCAGAAAGAGAACCTAGGCCATGCAAAAAGCGTCTCTGAAGAAAGAAAAGAAGTAGCATTATCGCAGTGGAGGCATTTAATAATATGCTTTGCTTTTGCTTTTGCTTTGGCTCACAACAAAATATCTTTTCTCGTCTCTTTAGACCAACTTGTCTTCAACTTTAAAGTTTGAACAACCATGCAGATACTGCCACTTTATAGCTGGACCCATTGTACCCTGGTTCCCATCTCAGACGTGATCAATGCTACCATAACGAAAATTTCAAAAATCCTTGGTTTTACCTCAGTTGGAGAGTTTTTATTTTGTTTTTCTTAAATTTTAACTTATTTTTAATCTTATAGTGGTTAAAATTTTGGACCTTGGCAGTTTGCTCATTCCAAAGTGACAAGTTACTAAGTTTTAAACACTCATAAAGTGCTATTAATTCTTTGATGTCATTTCTAAAGTCTTTGACTTTGTAATTGTTGAATTTATATAGTATTGAAGAACTTCACATACTTAAAAATTAGTCGAAGTGTGCATAAATTGATCTGGATATCCGTTTACCAATAAAAAAAAACTTATTTCTATTAATAATTTGATAGACATTTTTAAAAAAATCCCGATTAAAAATTGGAATAAGTTCAAAAACTTATTCAAATAGAAAAAAAGTTCACAACTTGACTCCTACCAATAAAAAATTGAAAGACAGAAAAAGGGGGTTAAAAGCCGTTGAACAAGTCCTCATTCACCGGTTTCCGAACCTAAACCTAATGGGAGCATTAATTTAGAAAGTCGGTTCCTAACATGGCCCTACACGCTAAAAACATAGCATTCAATCCGTTGCGTCGTCTAATTCTTTCTTGCGGAAAGACCCTCCAAATAACTACAATTTAACGTGGCTTTTTTTTAAAAAAAAAAAAGTTATCATCGTTATAAAAAAAAATTATCTCCTTATTTTTTTCTAATTTATTTATTTACTTTTTTTTTACTTTATCTTTTTACTTTTTCACTCACCACTAAAATTTTTTTATTTCCAAATACCATGTTAAAAAAAACGCGTACATCGGTGACCTTTTATGTCACTTAGCTAGCGTTCTACAAACGTTTGGAGAAAAGACGACAAGACGTGAGATTGATACGGATTTGGAGAAGTTCGAATCCGCTGTCTCCCACTCATGTTGTCGTTTTTAAAGCAAAATAGTACTGTAAAGATAACAAGCTATTGGTAGTTGGTAAATATAATAATAATTCTTCATATTCACTTATTGAAAACCTTAACACTTTGCTTTGTTTTTTATTTTTCATTGTTTTCTTGCGTTTGAGTATGATGAAGAGTCAAAGGTATTACCAAGAGGAAGAGAAACTGGCGGCTGTGGTTTCTCTGGAAATCAGGAAAAATAATATGCCTATTCTTTGTTATTTTCTTAGAAATTAAAGGTGATCCTCCAAGTCCATGCAAAGATTCCAACCTAACCAAGTCCTCTCCGGGTCAAATTCTTATATTGGTCCCTTCCCATAAGAATAGGTGAAAGTTAGGATATTGCTTTGTAAATGACAAAGCCATAGACTTTTTTGTTGTTGGAACTGATAAGACCACCAACCGGAGGTTTGTTGGTGGACCGAACTGCCGTCTATGATTACCTGCGGTGCTATGAACCAGGGAGGCCTTGTGTATCTGGACTCTGGAGCAGCTCGAACTCATGGGCCTTCGTGTAAATGGTTGGGAACTTGGGAATCGGGATGAGCACAAACTTGTCACGCAACCCTTTAAAAAAAAATTGCCATCTAATAAAGTGTCAACTTCTGAAAATTTTCAAGCAGTTTTTCCTTTTTAAAATTTTCCACGCGACTCCTAGAGTGGAGTACAGAATTGTCTTAGGAAGAATATGCTTGTTTTTGCGCTTTGGCTGCTCTTTCTTTGACCCCCTCCCCCCTTCTCATTTTGTCTATGCTTCGTGTTTGGTTGGCTTCAATGTTTGAACGGGGGAAATGGTGCTTTTCTTGGGCAACAATAACGTTGATTACACGAGACGATAGTGTCAGCCCAAACTAATAATGTCAGACTTGGAATAATGGCAGCCCAATATGCAGTTGAGAAGTAATGAGTGGAAAGGAAAAGCTACATGTAAGAGACAAGGTATATCCGTTTCTTTTCTTGAAGTGTGAAAAGTTTGAAGACTAAGCAACCGGCTCTGTGCTCTCTCTCTACCATCTCGTCTCTTTTAAAAAGTCATCCTCCTATCTCCTCCCCTAATATTCCCTTGACAGAACAAAACCATCCCCAAAAAGCGAATCTTTTGTCCATTTTTTCTTCCTTTTTCTTCCATCTGTTGTTCAAGGGATTCAAAGAAAGAACAAATGTGGCAGAAACAGCCCAACAAATCTTGTTTCAGAGAATCTATCAAAGCTCTTGAAGCTGATATACAACATGCGAACACCCTGTAAGTTTATAACCTACACTGTTTTGGCAGAACAAGAGACTTTCAGTCTTATATTTCCGTATGTACTTCCTATGACCCTATATTTGGCATAATGGTGTCACAATTTAATAACTGTTGAGCCCATTTACATTTTGGTTATCTTAACTGGCTAAGAGCTAGTTGTGTTTTTCCCTGTTGTTCTCTTAACTACATTTTTCTCTGTTGTGAATCGTATTGAACTGTTGTAGTTAGACGATGTTTTGTCATCAAACCAAGGAAGTTTGAGTGAACTGGTATATGAATTTGGTACAGGAATGTATTGCCGATTCTTTTAGAAGGGCATTGTCGTGAGAAACGCCTCAATTATACATAGGCTGTAGCCATTATGTTGGAAGTCCCACGTTGCTAGAGAAACTAGTCAATGTGCTCCTTATAAGGTTGTGGTATCCCTCACTACTCAAGGCGTCTTTTGGAGTTGAGTTAGACCCACCTTTCACATATTGTGTAAATTCTAATATGGTATCAGAGCAGGTTCCTAGTTTGTGGTCCACCGTTTCACCCGTTTTCACGTGTTGGCTTGGATGTATTCCCGCCACACGTGAGGGGGCGTGTTGGAAGTCCCACATTGCTAGAGAAACTAGTCAATGTGCTCCTTATAAGGTTGTGGTATCTCTCACTACTCAAGGCGTCTTTTGGAGTTGAGTTAGACCCACCTTTCACATATTGTGTAAATTCTAATACATTATATGCCACCTATTGTATTTGTTCCTTGAATGTCTTCCCTCGAAAGCCCCCACGAAGAAAAAGGAATTAAAAGTACAATGTGATTATGTGTGTACCTGAAAGCTGTCTTTTTCCACTCTTATTCGCCTCCAATTCGTTTACCTCATTGGCATGGGCATTTACCCATATGAAGTTGGGCATTGACCAAGAAGAGACGATTAATTGGATTTTTGTCCGGGGCTTTGCAGGGCAGCTGCTCTCCCAAGAGATTATTGTGGTGATTGTGTTCAGATGAGATTGTCTTACAGCCCATTTGCCCACTTTCTTCTCTATTTGATTGAATGGATGGATTATAGTTGTACAGCTTCCCTCCCCAGTTATTTGGGCCTTCTCCACATACTTATATACAAGGTGAGATCTTATCTGTTTCTTCTCACTGTCATTTCAATAGTCAATCTTTCGCATGGGCGTTCTTTTTATTCCCCTGCAAAACTTTTTAAGAAATCCAAATGAAGTTGTACATATAATTGTTCAGGTATATGTTGATGGGATGCCAACGATGTCCTCAAAGAGAAAGAAAAGCTACTCTACGTGAATTTTATGGTTTGTTTTTCTTTCTGTGGCTTCTTGATGACAAACGTTCGGTTTGCTGGTTTTCAACTTTTTTGTTTTGGTAATATTTTCTGCTTCATCTTCGAGATGTATGTAATCTTTTATTTCTTGCAGCTGTTATATACCCTTCTCTTAGGCAACTTGAAGGAGAATTCATTGAATTGGAAGGTAACGCCTTGAGAAGCCAATCTATGGAAGTCTTAACCAGAAAGAGGGGGGACGGGAGGATGAAGCTTTCTGATAGCGATCTAGAGAAGAAGAAGAATGCGGGATATGCATGGAAAATTGCACGAGGATGTTACTGCCCAGCTGTGGGCACACGATGTGCAACAGCTGCTTCCATGACTGGTAGCCTCAACTCCCATTTGTACTGTTACATTCTATAAATCACTCACTGAAGTTTCATTTCATCTTGATCATTATCGGATATCTGTTATAATCTTCGTGGGACTGAATAACAGGAATGTCCGGTCTCAGTCCTGTCCTTTTTGTCGTGGAAGCCTGAAGCGAGTTAGCTCTCGAGATTTATGGGTATTCATTAGCAACAGTAATGTGATTGATACAATCAGTCTTGCAAAGGAGAACTTGAGACATTTCTATCTTTATATCGAAAGTCTGCCTCTCGTTATGCCCGACACGCATTTGGTCATATATGATTACTTGCTCTGACTTAGGAGGAAGAATGTAGTAGCATACTGAACGCAATGCTGATCAAACCATTGTATATCGAGTCTTGTGAAGTTTAAATCTCGTCTTCCATGGCAGGTTGAGGAGCTGCCCTATGGTATCTGTATATAGTTAAGAGAACTGGTGGCTATCCAGTGTCATCAAGTGGGAACGAAGCCGTTGGCAATCAGTTGGCTATTTGAACATTCATGGAATCTTTCCATTAGCAGTCAAGATAATGACAAGGACAATGCACACGCTGCAGGCTGCAAGTGTTTAGGGACTGTTGGAAACGGCAGAAATGTATGAGGTATGCTTAATCTTCAGCTCAGCTTTTTGAAACCTGAGTGCTGGGAATGTAAATGGCGACCCATACGATTAGTAAATATATGTTTCCACCTATGATATCGTTTTACATACGCCAAAAGTCATGGATCATATTTATGTTCTCCAAAACTTTTTCCTCTTGAATCCCCACAAAGGCATTAAAGAACCTCATAGGCAACATTGATCTAAACTTACTACTTCAAGAATGCTGGCCGAGATTTTGTATATCGATTCAACATATTTTGTGCGAGAATGTCTTTCCTGTCTCGGCATAAGGTTTGGCAGTGACAGTTGAGTAGAATCATGGTCTTCTGCGAGTTTAATTCCTTCACAACCTCCAAAGGATTTTGATGGATTAGGTACCGTAAGCAGCTATTGGGTGCCTTACACGAGATTTACTTGGAATATACCTTTCTAATGATGAAGATTTACTCATAAATACCCTTTACCGCAAGCAAAAGATTATATTCTTACTTCTTAATATTTTGTTCTTTAGCTTCATTGGGTATCTCAAATTACCTTTGAATACATCTTTAAGGAACTCTAGCACCCATTGGGTTGGCTCCGGATTGTGCTTTCCCGGTCAAAAGGGAGAGTTGGGCTGGAGGGCCCATCTTTTGTGATAAAAGGGCCAAGCCGTACGGTTGACATCCATTTTGATTGGGCCCAAGGATCTAAAATCCCCATCTCTGTGCTCCGGCTCATGCAACCAAACTCCATATAATCCCAGTGCTCTGGTCTCTGGGCGTTCAGCCTAGTAGTTCCAAAGAATGAGAGCAAGAGAATTTAGAAGAAGCGCAGTGAATTATTAAAAAAAGCAACCAAACAGAGATGTTTGAAAGAGAGGTAATCATTTAGTTCAAAATAATGATAAAGATTTGAAAGAGTTACTTGGAAAATCTGGAATATCCAAATCCCAGAGTTCCATCAACGAGGCCTGCGAAAACTTTGGCTTTTGCATATTGCCCCAAGAGAAAGTGCGGGCTGCATTATCCAGCAACTTCATGCTCAGTTAGGAGAGAAAAATGGTAAAGAAGATGAAATCAAAAAGTTGGGGGAAAAAAAGAATAAACAGGTAAAGAACAGCAACCGAAGCATCATAGCAGAACATCAGACAGAGCCATATTCTAACTTTTAATTAAACTATCAAAAAGCAACACCCCACTTAAGCGAAGTTGCATGGAGTTCATCCTCCCCCATTTCTTAGTCATCAATCATGCTCACTCTCTCCTCGAGTAAAATAATTCTCCTGGACAAAAAAGAATTGGGTAGTGGGAATTTCCTTTTAGAGCCATTGAGTTTGTTTTCCCTTTGAGAGCCCCCCCTCCTCTGCCCCACCATCAAAAGGCACTCCCTCTAAAAAGTTCGAAGCCCTATTTGTTCAAAGTTAAAACCTGAACCAGCAGTACCATCTCGGGCATTAAAAAAAACCCAAGTAAAGTTATTACACCGACATTACTCTAATATCAAGGGAAAACTGTGTTGGATCCACTAAGGAGGCTCAAGTTGTGCTTATGCTTAAATCACATCGCAATGTTCAGCAGTGTGTCTGCAGCACAAAGTGGGCAAGGAAACTTGATCCCGTTGGTCCTTAAACACATAATTAAGTGATCATTAGCACCAACTAAGTACTTCTTTAAAAGGAATTCGAGAAGATGCCGACTCATCTGAACCAATAAGCAACGATTTTGGCACTATCGTGGCCTCGAGCTGCCCCCCTCAGTCTCTATCTTGGCTTTGGGAGGGGAAGGTATTGTCGTGGCCTCATTTGTAGACAATGATTAGGCACCAGTACGATTGTGTGATCAATGGTGTTTTCTTTTCTGACACTTTGATTCCATTAACAAATTCCAATCGTCGCAAAAACTTCTTTTTTCAAAGTGAATTTTTATGTTATTCTTTACGCATGAATCATTATGTCGCCAGTCTGAACACCCATTTGTTGATAAAAGACTCCCAAGTCTCCATACATTAGAGAGGAGTAGTTAGAACCTCCTTTTTTTTCAATCTGTGAAAGGAGCTCCAATGTACTTGCAAGCAAAATAATATTTGAAATAATATATTGGGCATCTAAGATTTTTCTTCCTAATTTACCAAAAGAATAAGAATTGCATGCCCACATTTATGATATTATATAGTTGAATATTTCAGGAATTAATCCAATCATCTCCTTTCATTCAAAAAATTATAACAAAAGCTAATTAGGTTGGTGGGATTAATTAATTAGTTCATTCATTTTGATTTTTCACGTTATTAACATAGATTATGCATGTGGAAAACATAACCAATAGATATAAGAAATTAATACATTTGATAAATTTATAATAAAATTTCTTAACATGATAAATACAAAATCCATCCATATGGTTTGTACGAAAATTAAATAAATCTTTAAAAGCCTTCACATATGAAGGATGGCAGAGAGATTAAAGTTTGATGGATTTTAAATTTCAGGGACTAATTTGATGAATTTTAAATTTAAAGACTTATTTAATTTTCGTGTAAAAGAACTAACTTTGTATTTATTCTTTTTAATATTTTCTTAATAAATATTAACGAATATATAAGTATAGGTATTTGAGAATTACACCATTCATGGGTCTATAATGGAATCTCTTATTGCTTGATATCATATGCCGAAAGGTGGCAAATATGAAAGCGTGAAAAATACGTCCCAATGCAGGAGAAAGTGCACACAAGTGAGGCTACAAAATTTGACCTGATAAAATGGGTGTTTTGTCTCCCCCCTTGAGTTTGGAGCGTGTTGTGGAAGCCGGGTCCAAATACAAGTTGACAGGGAAGAGAAGAGTATGACTCATGAGGTCTTTCGGGTCTGCGAGTTTTGGTCGTATACTATAACGTACCAGTTGCAGAGGAATTTCACTCACCCAAAGTACATAAAGTCACTTTAATTTACATGAATTATTGGGCATCAAGCAAATCAGAAACTTTTCCTTCTGCCCTCTCCACTTCTGTTTAGTTTAATAAGTCTTGAGGTTCCCAAAACGTACTGACCCGGTGTAGTGAGCTCGATAACTTGAACCAAATTCATTGGTCCGAGCAAATCAAAGAGTCCAGAGGGGAACAGATGGACTGATTTTGCACCAATGCAAAACCAGCTCTTCTCAAACTTCACCTGGTTCTGGGCTTTTCCAGTACATACATTAATACTCCCTCTTGACACGACTCTCTCTCTTGTCTCTGGAATGCATTCCACGTGCCCATGCACCCAAAGTGTTCATCTCCAACAACTCCCAATTCTTTATCTTCCTCTTTGGGGCCACACTTCAAACAGTTTGTTCTCTAAACGATCGACCCCCTGAGAGGGATTCAGGATAGCGTCGCTCTCAATGGCATTTTTTTTGTCTAGGCCGCTCTCAATAGTTGTTCTCAAAGACGTTTCTGCTGAGGTTGTTGCAATCCGTCGGGAGATTAGGAAAAAATATGAGACATCATGTGTGTCTTTCTGAATTTAAAGTCTAAAATAGCATATGCATTTATCACAAAGACTTTTTATGACAACATGGTTGACATGGTAAAAGTCATCATAAAAGGGTTTTAAAAAAAAAATATCACATTCAAGAAAGAATTATACCTATACTATTTAGTAGCCTGAAACTAGATAGTGTTTCGGCGAATGATTTAATTTGATTCTTTTTACTTGATTAGGAGCTAATAATCAATTCGAACATAAAATTGAAGTTACACACGCTTACATAGGATTATGGTAATATAATATATAGGGACACAACTCAATTTAAAAGCTCAAGTCAGTAAATTTTTACTTGAACTATGCTATATAAATTCCGCACACCCATATGATCCCTTTTTAATGTGGGACTCAATATGTTTAATTCTCACATATATATATTCAACAATCTTGAACATAAGGACGACACAGAATCGACCCTAGCCAAATCAAACTGGTTTCTACAAGCAATTTGGTTCAATTTTCAGTCTAATTTGTCAAATTAGAATATTAAATGGTAAATGGATTCTACTCTACCCTGGGCTATGATCCCCCCTAGGTTTTCTTTTGCTTGTACTTGGGCTGTTGCCCCCTTTTGATTTGTGCTATGGCAAGTTGTTGATTAAAAAAAAAATGGATTCTACTCTAATACTCCTAAGAAGTGGCTCAATTCCAGGCAAGTTTCACTCCTAATTGTTTTGACTCACTCGTTTTCAGCATCAGTCAAATAAGAATTTAGAAGTTAGTTGATAATTCACTCTCATAGTGTTCCAGTCTCATGATCAAGGCTTTCAAAGAGGCATGGAACTTGATGGTTATGATGCTAAACTAAAAAAACAAAACCAAGGGGAAAGGACACATGACCTTTTTAATGTATCCGACCTTGTTCTTGCTACACATACTTTAGTCCACTAATCCCAATTTATAAAACACTCATTTCAAATGAGTGTCTAATTGGATGAAAGGTGGTGACCTCATGTTAGACTGCCCACTAGGAATGTGCACAAGGACTATTGAGGAGTACAAAGGGAAACCGCTTGTTTTTTTTTTTTTTTTGAATTTTCTGAAATAAAACTATAATTTTTGTTTAAATTTGAAAGTAATATTCTCGTCCTATGGTTTTGGGTCCAATCAACATTTAAATGTCGAAAAATAAGACCAAGGTACTTTTTTTTTTGCCATATATTAGATGCCTCTTTTACTTGTTCAAACATGCTTTCAGCCAATGCCCTCAAATATTTCTGCCTCTTTCTCTCTTAGGGTCCGTAAGATTCTAGTACCCTTCATTTTCTCATGGTTTTAGCTCTCTTTTCCTGGTCTTTCTCAACAGTGAAAACTGGGTTTTTCTTTTTTTTGCACCTTCTTTCTGTTTTGTTTGTATTTTGGGAAAAGAGAGAGAGAGTCCGAAACCGAAAGGTGGAAAAGGACTAACATGCGCCACAGTGACCGTTAGCTAGCCGGGCCAATATTCGTTGGTGCTTTCTTTCTCTCTCTTTCTTTCTCTGGTGCTTCCCTTAAAACCCAAAGAAACCCATTTATATTTGAAACGATAAGGGACATTGATCCTTCGAGTCTCGCTTTAAGTGTCGGAGAGTTTCCACTCCCTCACCCCCACCACTTCAATCGCCCCCCAACCACTTCAAGCTGAATTTTCAGCTTTTTTTCGTCATGGAGAGCGGCTTTTCTTCTCCTCGGAACGATTCGTTCCCGGCCGGTCTTCGTGTTCTCGTCGTTGATGACGATCCCACTTGGCTCAAAATTCTTGAGAAGATGCTCAAGAAGTGTTCGTATGAAGGTACGTGCCCACTTAGCTTGCTGCAGTTCCCGTTGCTAAATATTCCCTGCGTTGCTTTTACTATGGCACTTAGTGGTTCATGTAGTTCCTTATACTGATACTTGTTAGCCACGATATGAGTTTCTCAAATTGTGGCTTAATTCGAACTATAATGGCTTCTGGTTGTGTTTCATTGTTTTTATTTGCTGGCCTATATCTTAGGTTTCACACCGTTCCAGAGTTGCATGTCCAATTTATGGCTTATGTCATATACGCTTGGGTTACAGCTATAACTTTGAAAGTGACACAGAATTGGAAGGACAACGGGTTTGTTTGTTTGTGATTTTTTTGTTTTGTTTTTGGTTTTTTGTTCTTGTGAATTCATGCTGTTACTTTTAGGCTTTGTAAGTGCGAACGATTAGCTCCATTAATGAAAATTGATTCTAAAATTGGTCAGCGTTAATGAAACAGTGTATCGTAATGAACTCTATGGCACGAGTATTTCATGATTGCTGAGTTGAGATGATTGTATTTTTTATTGGACCTCTAGAAACGAAGGCATAGTGAGCCGCCTAAGCTAAACTTTTATTTAGTGCACAGTCATCCCAGCATCTAAGGATCGTTATTCTGAATGTAAAAGTAGAGGAGTTGAGGTTAGTTAGTGCTTTTCTATGGGAGAATTTATAAGTCAGATAGAACCCTGCGTTAGATTTGGATACTTGTGAGGAGGAAGAAAGCTGTTTGTTAATTTTTCGTCAGAAAACTTGGTGAATACAAATAGCGAGGGCTTTCTTCGTGCATTTGCCATGGTATTATAATCTATATTAGTTGCAGTGCAAAGGTCTTTTGTTGAAGCTAGGATGGCTTAAATCCGTAGCCAAAGTGGGTCATTATCTTGAGTTCTTTAAGCTTCGGAACATGAAACGCATTTATATGCGTCTATCTATGTTTATCTCAGTCTACACAATTGCCCGATCTCATGTCAGGTTGAGAAACAAAATATCTGCAGGGTAACTTTTCAAGCTTAATACACTACACACTACTCGGCTTGACGTTAAAGAGGTCAATCTGAAGTTAAACTTCAAGCTTGATCTTTACTAGTCACAATCGAGTAAAACCAGATTACTCTAGTAGGCTTGTGAATATCTGAGGTCAGCAAAGTGCTCAATAACATTACCTCTTAGGATCCTAATAAAAAAAACCACTGAAGAAGAAAGTCTGCTAAGTGACTGTTATAGAAGTGATGTGTGACAAAGAGTATAATGAACTTTAAAGGGTTGCTGGAAGGCTGGACTCATAGCGGTCAGAGTGCTTGGGCAAACATGCATGTATATTGGATGAACAATATTCCTTTGATGTAGAGAACTTGAGCTCATGTTTACACCTCTACCTATTATATCCAAACTTGAATATGGCTCTACTTTTATCTGGTCAAGCCTTGGTATAACCCAAACTTGAAGTAATTTTAATTTAACTTGGGTAAGTTACTTGTGAGCCCCAAGGTTGGCATGTTAAATATGGGTGACAATAATAATTTTGTTTACACCATGTGCTTTCACACAAAAAATGCTGTAACCATTTGCAGGGGCCTTGTAAGCCTCTTTGAAGTTCACTTTCATAGAATGTTTTCTCCTTTATATCAACCAGTGCTAAATGTGACCTTTATCAGACATGAGCAGAGCTTCTCATATGACCTTAAAATTCATTTACGTTTCTCACAACCAGTATCATTACTCCTCCTTGTCCAATCGCACAATCAATATATGGAATTCTACTTGGTATTGTGTTTACTATTTGTGGGTTTTCACCTGAATGGCCTATAATTGCTTCATACAACATAACCCCTGTTCAAGATCTCTTTTAAAACACCCTCTGAGTCATTACTCACTAAGTATAGCCTCAGTTCTCTTCAATCCTATTAGAAGTGTGTCTTGTTGTATCTGCTTTCTCATGTATGATAAGAGAAACATGATAGCAAAGTGATTTATTTGCACAAGAGTGCTTATTCTCAAAAACTAAAACATGATTTATATGTTTGGTCTAAGCAAATGTGCATTTGCTTTGTGTATCCTTTTCTCATTTCCTCTAGCGGTTTGAGTATAATTTATTGTACAGAATGACTTATGCTTTTATGACAACATGCTCAGCTGATCATCTACTCCAGGATGGCAGCACCAAAAATTTGAAACCATTCTGATGATGTTTTGCCCCACCATTTTTCTTTTTTGGTTTCAGTCACCACTTGCGGTTTAGCAAGAGATGCTTTGAACTTGCTTCGTGAGAAGAAAGATGGGTATGACATCGTGATCAGTGATGTTAACATGCCCGACATGGATGGTTTTAAACTTCTGGAGCATGTTGGACTGGAGATGGATCTTCCCGTCATTAGTCAGTTATCTTTATATGAGAAAATTTGCCTAACATGCCAAAAAAATTTCTACTTTCTGTCCTCATGACTGGCATCCCTGCTTCTGACGAGTTGCATTTTATGAATCTTCACAGTGATGTCTGTTGACGGAGAAACAAGCAGAGTGATGAAGGGTGTCCAGCATGGAGCATGTGATTATCTTCTCAAGCCAATTAGAATGAAAGAACTCCGGAACATATGGCAGCATGTCTTCAGAAAGAAGATACACGAAATACGGGACATCGAAAGTCATGATAGTTTTGAAGGCATTCAAATATCTAGAAATCTATCAGATCTCTCTGATGATGGTCACATGTTTGGCAGAGAAGATCTGAGCTCAGGAAAAAAGAGAAAAGATTTTGAAAATAAGCATGATGACAGAGACTTTGGGGATAATTCTTCCACAAAGAAACATAGAGTTGTTTGGTCTGTTGATCTTCACCAGAAATTTGTGAAGGCTGTAAACCAGATTGGTTTCGATAGTAAGTGCAGTATAAACTTCCAGCAGTTGAGTTTGTTTTGCAGCATGGAAATTGAGAACCTAGTCAGACATTAGGTTGAATTACTCTAGTTATTTTCTTTATGTGGTCTCATGATCTTTGCTTCAACAGAGCCATGACATATAGTGTCTGTTTGGCAGAAGTTGGCCCGAAAAAGATACTCGATTTGATGAATGTGCCATGGTTGACTAGAGAAAACGTCGCTAGTCACTTGCAGGTAGATTCCTCGCTGTTTAATTCTCCATCCTGCCAATGGCTAAAAGTCATTGTAAGAGGGTTTTCACAGAACATTGGTTTTCCTTATTGCATTACAGTTTCTTTGAAGACAAATTCTTTTCACATTATATACACGATCTCTTTTTTCTTTTTTTTTTGGAATTTTACACAAATGGATGTAAACTAAATGCCTCTCTCCTCTCTATTTCAGACATGCATTCAGAGTTTCTGACCCATTTGATTTTACACAACGAAATCTTCAGTGAACTTCTGTGCGGCATCACAACATCTGCAATTTTAGGGCAGTTCTATTGCTAATTTTACATAAACCCTGGCAGTCTCCCACCTCTAGCTCTATTTCCACTCCATAACAACCACGAAAATATTACTTAAATCAAGCACACAAACACTCTTTGCTTATTAGTAGTCAACATGAGAGAGAAGTTGTGTGCTACTCAATTGATGATCAATCTGTTTGAACATCATGAGATTCTAATCAGACAATGTTGGTTGTGCAGAAGTACCGCCTCTACTTGAGTAGGTTGCAGAAAGAGAGTGATCTAAAAGCTTCTTTTGGTGGATTTAAGCATTCGGATTTGCCTCTGAAGGATCCTGCTGGAAGTTTTGGCCTCCAGAGTTCAATCAACACGAACCAAGATGATGGTGCAAAAGGCAGGTACCAATTTTCTGGAAACAACCTCTTTGGTCAGGCTGTGGATATCAAAAACCATGAAGGTGATCTGAAGGGAATCGTTTCAGAGCCCCGGCCAGATAACAAGACATCCTTGACTCCTGATGTTCCTGATCCACAGGAGACTAGCAGTACACAGATGAGCTTTGATCATTCGTTTGCACTGGGATCAGAAGTAAAGTATGCAGCATTTGATTGTAGCATTCCAGCACAGTATTCTTGGAGCGAAACTCCTGAAATCAATTTCAAACAAGAAAATAAGCCAGTTCTTCAGTTGGAGGATGGCTTTAGCCAGCTGCCACCACATGCTCCGCAGCATCACATCCAGATTGACCCACTACACTCTGTTCAATCCATTACTTCAGGACTCTCTTTAACTGGGAGAAACACAAGTGGCGCTATCAAAGTAGAGCCTCTGTATGCTGAGTACAAGAGCGCTCATGTGAGCCATGCCAGTCCAAAGGAAAGTGCAATTGACATGTTGCCAGTTCAATCGAAGAGCCACATTATAGATAACCACTCTTTCGAGGCTAATTCCACTGCAATTTCGAGCATGAAGCCGCAGGGCTTCAGTCTGAGTTGCATTACTGACTTTGAATCTTGCCACAGAAACCTGATATCAGCAAGTGACTCGACCTTTGCGCCATTCAATGAGGAATTGACAGTTTGCTGGCTTCCAGGTGATTTTCATAGCAAGAATTTTGGACTGCCCAATTTTACTGACTACAATGATCCGGGCTTCATTTCGGAAATCCCAGCCCACTTGTACGATGCACTGACTGCTGACTACGAGTGTCCCTTTGACCAAACTGAATATACCCTAGTTGATCAAGGTCTATTTATTGCATGACTGTGCTCTGCAGTTTTGCACATCTGGCGGGAAAATGAGGACCCTTTGCTCTTTCTTCTTAGGCAACCACTACTAAGCGGAGTTCTTCCAAAATCGTGGATGGGTTTTGTTATCTTCCTGACCAGTTTCTGACTTTGATGTTGTTACTTGTATAATAGGAGTGGTGTCAAACTTTTAGCATAATAAGTTTGCTTGTTGAAAGGTTGGGTTCTTGACATTGAACATGCATTAGGAGTGTTCTGTACGTATGTGTACAAAAAAAAAAAAAAAAAAACAAAGAACATGAAAGCCTATGGGATCCTGGGGCTCTATGTTCGTTCAAATCACCCAAAAATCAAACAAAAAAAAAAACTAATTTTGTAAAAAAAAGGCTAATCAGCCCTGGACCTGTAGACAGACTGCTGATACGAATTCTTGCAAGTTACAAGGCTTTTTGGTCTTTATTGGATTTTGGACGTTTTCCATCTCCCAAGTCGGAGAAATCAGCCCCACATCCTACCACACAACAGAATAAACTTAAATCAGCTGCCTCCGCATATTACCAGCAAAGTGTAAGCCGCGTTGAAAGGGCCCAGCCAGAACAAATCTCCGAAATGTCTACCAAAAGAAAGCGCTAGAAAAGCTACAGCAAAATTTAACTTCTTATTGATGTTAATCCAGCTCTCGACACCAAAAACAACTTCGGATTGATATCCTTCCTCAGGTGAATCCCTTCGCCATCACAAGATTATTACTCTCCATAAAATTTAATTACAAGGGTCACTCTGAGCCGTCGCCAGCTGCATCAAGCAGAAGTCCAACACTATAGTCCATGCGTTGCTTATATATAACTGCCTACTCTCTCTTCTTTGAATGTTTAACGTTGAATATTTGGAGAAGCATTCTCAAGTGCACTCTTATTCCTTGTTGTAGTGATAGAACAAATGGTAGTTTGATTAACTTTTTCCATCACATGATTAGAGCTAGCACTTCTGCCTGAAGGTCTCCGAGGAGGCCGAGAACCCAAGTCCTGGGCTGCAGTTGGAGTTGGCTTTCTCCCGAGTTTTGGCGATTGAGGCCATGTCTGAGGATTCTGCAAGTCGTGAATGATCAGTCTCTTCACTTTTCACTACCCTAACAGGTTCTGTTCTTTTAATTGAGCTATGTCCTCACCAGAATAGGAAGGCAGGGAAAATAAATGATGCAAAGAGAAGGCTCAAAAAAAAAAGTATAGAATGTGCACTCTTATTCTCATGTGTCTAGACTCCACAGAATGTGCCAGCCACGTCTCAAAACACAGACGGCCTCCCATTAGTTCACATTTGTGCCATACTCAATACCTCTAATTATTAACTCATCGAGCAGAACTTTTCCACATTATGAAAGAAATTCAATGGTGCATATATGCCATGCTGTAATGCATTCTAAAATTCTGCATCAAAGAAAGCTTAGTTAATAGATACAAGTACCTTCTTCATGGGACTAGGCTGTTGGGATCCATGATTTAAATCCTTGTTCGGTTTAGCTTTGAAGTCAGTGCTCTGTCGCAATTGTGGTTTCTCCTGCGTAAAATTGAGAAGAAAATGCTAACTTCAGTTGAGTTCAAGTAAATAATATGTGCAACGACTTTACAACTCAAAAAGAAAATTATTGGAAAACATATATGACCCTGAAGATTTGTGTTCTAGGCTTATAGCAGATCAACAGGGCAACTCATGCAAAGATCCTCCAGTCAAATAGTTTCAGTTCATTTATGCAGTTCATTATTAGCCCTAAAAGCCACTTACAGTAGGGCATCGTTTTCATTCAGTTGTTTTTATTCATTCGAGTTAGGATTCCATATCACCTAGCTAACACCATAGAAAGTTTATGAGGTCAACCTTAGGCTTTGTTTGCAGCTGCCCTTTTTCTGCCTCCTTGGAGTTTATTTTCTCTTCCAGCCTCTGAAAGAATTGGCATATCAAGCAACAAAAGGAGATATAAGTATTGATACAATAATAAAGAATAACATGAGAAGCCAACAAAACTACAGAAAAAATCTTGCCTCTTTACGTTTTGCTGCTCTTTCTTCACTTCTGAAAGTGAAGGGAGAGAATATAGTAGGAGATCGTGCTTTGCTTCCACTTGTGGTTGAAGAATTACAACGACTGCCACACAAAATTTTTATGAGAATGATCTACAAGTTTCCTAATGGATGTGTTGCAGAGTGGTCTCTAATTAGAATACTATGCACATTTGACACTCTTTTTTGTCAAGGATGATGTTCCCTGAAGTATTTGCAGGAGACAATTTTAAACATCCATATATCCTGTGGCTCTGTAGCTAGCAAGTTCAAGTTTGTAGTTTGTAAGTCCTTTTGGAATGACATCAGAGAGAAGCATATCAAAGCTCTTCTTCATTGAGTACATGTGTAAGATAATGCAGTTTGCTGCAGGTGAAAGTTCACCATCTGCTTATAACCAAGCAAGAGAAAGAAAGAAAGAAACAGAGAAAGTTAACATTTTGCTGCACTAGATTTTGTGGTAATAACAATGTAAGAACTTACTGTAAAATCTAAGGAACCAGTTTCGACAGAAAAAAATGGTTGAAAATAATAATGCTCCATACATATTACAAGAGGCCTTGAGTTGGTAAAGGAGTTCCTGAGAAACAAAGTGGCAAAAGCAGGACCAATTTAGGTCTAAGGTTCATACTAATGTTTAAAATTCAATTGACCAAGGCAGGAAGAGGGAGGCCGCCCCTTCCTATCACCTGTTATTCCTCCTAAAACTGACCTGTTAAGTAGTATTCTAGTCTGATAATTGATATGTATAATCTCGTCAGCATAAGGGCAATCTTTTTATGCATGTAGCAAGATGGAAAGAGGTTTTAAACTGATTGAGTTATTGAGAGGACATTCAGACGGCAAAATACCTCTGATGATCTGGTGGGGTCCTTGCCAAAGGTTGCTTTATTAACTTATTAACTGATGCCTGCAGTGTGCAACCAGATCTCTTCTTAGGCATCGTAGTAGATCTCTCCTCATAAAAACCAAAATCAGATCTCTGCTTTTTTGCTCATGTGTGTGAAAGATGAGACAGGGTGAATAAATAGATAAATTAAACAATGCAGGTAGCAGAAATAAGTACCCTAGTTGAAGTTTGCAAGGTCGTTGAACTGACATGTTTGGATGTGTGGAACAAAGTTGCATCAGTTCTTCTGGTTCCAACCTCGTGAAAAGCTGGAGAAATTGTTTTACTGGTTTTGCCACTAAAAGAAGCAAAATTGATTGACATGTGAAGTGATTTTGCACTTCTCTTTTTGTCAACTATGTCTGCTGCTGTCCTCTTACTCTCAGCAGAACCATTAGTTCTATTTCGGGATTGCTTAGATACCATTTGTTTGGCAGGAGAGACTGGGAGCTTAGGTGCTCTGCTTTGAGTTGATAGCTTCAAAGTGGAATTTGTTTGTCTTGTCTTGCTTGGTGAAGCCAGAATATCCTGACAGACAGCATCCTGCAGTATAAATAATAAAGTATTCGGTGACTAGTATAAAGAATTGGAGTTTATATATTACAAACAAGAGCACAGGGAATAACTCAATAACCTTATTGAGTTTCTTATCTTCTTGGGGGGCTACAATAATCTTTTGGCATTTTTCAACTTTTTCAATTTGGTCTGATCTTCCGGCCAGAGTAGAAGTGTCCACCACATTAAAACCTTCTCGGTTTAAAGCCTCAGCTGCTTCCACCTTCATAGTTGCGAATTCTCCGATATTAGGATTATTCCAATAGGCAGAATGACCCCCTGCAGTGTTAGGGGCATAATGGTGATGTGGTTCATCAATGACCCTGTGGCCATCTGCGTCCACCAACTCTGAGTCCATGAAACTGTCTTCATGAGGTTTGTCCTTAGTTTCTGACTCGGGACCATTGTGAGCTGCTGCATTCACTTCATCAGGCAATGCCGCTGCTCTCTCTGCAGCCTTTTTTTTGTAATGGGCTTCAAAATAAGCTTTCTTTTGGGCAACAGAACCAACCTTAGAAAACTTCTCAACTTCTTCCAAGTAGCGATTATGAGAGAAAGTTGACCATTTCTCCCACGCCAAAGAGTCTGACATAAACCTCCCAAACGAGATTGATTCTCCTAGAGCACGAATTGGATCAGACTGCAATTAAACTCAATTAGTTTTCTCATCAAGTGCTAAAATAAGTTAAGTTTACATGGAATCAACTTGAAATTTCATGAGCCTCTCTTCCACTGTATGTGATAAAAAATAACAGAGGCTCATGAATTTATTCAGAGAAAAGCCATGAAATGCTAAGTGCAAATGAAAAGCTAAGAAAGAGAAGTGGTATATATTACATCGAAGGCCTATCAAGAGCTTCATAATGGAAATGTATGTAAAAAGGAAAGAAAAAGATGCATATAATCGTCCCACTGTCCCAGCGAGGGGGAGCCCCAAAGAGGAAATGCAATGTCGCGTTCTAGGATCAAGAAGAAGGAAACAACTCCAACAGTAGCTTTTTCAATTAAGCATTTGGAATCATTTTCCCTTAATTCCCATTCTTTCCCGAGGACCAAACACGAAGTATGTAACCAATCACACATCTCAAGAACCTAAGGCAGTGGGGGTAAAAACATGAACCGTCTATTGGTCAAACCAATAACAGTACGCACTGTCTGCCTGTTCCCAACGCATAAGCGAAACGACCAATAAATGTTGGAGTTTTACAACAGCCAAATCACCCGGAACTTCAGGGCCTGAAGCCATCACAAGCTTCCCATGTTCTCTCATTTTCCCATCTTTTCTCAGCACCCAATCAGACAGTAGTAAAGAAACAAAACCAAGTAATAGAATCCCAAAACAGAGACTTTCAAGAATGTTCCACACACTGACCTCTTTGGCCTCACTGGAACTATCACAAGGGTGAGATAACGATCTCACAAGACACGCTGACTCACCCATATATTCCTCACACTAAACAAAGAACGCCACAGCAAAAGGCTTCACTCTTTCTTGAGGCCGCTTTCTGTTTATGCAGAAGTAGAACCCTTGGGAGTGTCTAGTTCGCTATTTGCCCTTTAAATTTGAATCACAGGCTCCATTTTAATGTTGGACTTAAGTTTGCAGAAAAAGGAAAGCTTTTTAGTGCAGTTGTGCGCGTGGCTCTTTTGTTTGCCTTTCAAAACGTGGACTTTATTTTCTTCAGCAACCCAATTTTTTAACGTCTTTGTTTGGGCCCATGTTTAGGCAATAATTTTAAAGCTTTTCTCAACGTCTAGTTTTCCTCCCTCGTTTTGGACATTTTTTTATACAATATGCGTCGATTTGGGACTTTTGGGAGAATCTCTGAACTTTATGGTGTTTCTTAATTAGACAGATAAGTTCATTTATATGATTTCTTGATTTGGTTGATATTTGAATTTAAACCGCGAAAGTAAGATGGAGGGAGACAAATATGTCCTAATTTTACAGATATTGCGTTTGCAACGGCCTTTGGCACCACAGCCACGAGGCTATCTTGACTTTGCTTTTTTGTTTTCAAATTTCTATTCTATTTCGCCTTTTGGTTTAGAATTTTCAGTATAGCTTGACTAGTTTTATTAGTAGGAAGAATTAGGAATTTAATGTTGAAAAAGTAATGTTGGGAAAACAAAAAAATGGAAAAATTAATGTTGGAAATAAATACTAGGAAATAAAAAAACAATGAAAGGGAAAACATTTTAGAAAAAAGGATGAAAGATAAATAGTTAGCTACTCTCTTGTTAATAGTTTATACTTTATATTTTATTTTTTATATTTTATTTTTTTAGGTTTCTGATAGGTATGAAATCTTCAACCCACCTGACAAACTTGGCCAAACACTGTTTAATGAGACCCAACAGGAAAAAGCCAACAAATTGTGAAAGGATCAGGAGAATCTCCACATTCCACCCGCAGAGAAATCTTTCCCCCCGTGTGCCATC
>RXIC02000091.1:0-96970 GCA_003952965.2 Morella rubra | reverse complement strand
ACCGCATTTTGGGACCTCTACCGACTTGCCTAGGCTTCTTTTGAAGGGTTTTTCTCCGGTAAGGATGCTCCAAAAGGAAGTCCTCTAAAAATAAAGAAAGGTCCATGGTTTCAGAATCTGACTGCATTAACAAAGTAAGCTTGCTAATATTTGGTCACCCAACTTACTTCTCGTTCTCGTTCTCGTGTTGGTGAGAGTGTCATGTTTGAGCCCCATTTCAAGTTTCATAGCCAGTGTTTGGCCTGCGTTATCACTTATCAGCTTAACAGGCATCGCCTGGAAACCAGCCCGGCTCATCCTCCTGCGCCATAGCCCATAGGTAGCTTGGGTGATAGACTGATAGCTCATGTAATACCCTGTAACACGGAATACAAAGCTCCTCGCTGCTGTCTTTCACCATTCGATGCAATTGAAGGATGCTATTGATGACTAGAATCTCTCCATCAAGAATTTAGGTTTTCCAAGTCGCTAATTCCCAGCACCGGAAATTCAAAAATCAATCCCCAGCTTTTGGCAACCGGTTCTAACTCGTTCCCGATTGCTTGGGCGATCGAGGTCAACGCAGTTTTTTCAACGCCAGTACCCGATTGCTAAGTCCGCCACATGAACATAACTGTCTCCTCAAAGGCTTCCAATATCAATGCATTGGCTACATATTGACCGAAGCAAGAGCCTAATGAACAAAGACGAAAAGATAAGAAATGGCGGAAGAAATCAAGCGTAGAACCGTAAAGTTCAGCGTGTTTTATTATTATTTTTTTTCTTGGCAAGTTCATCGTTCACCGTGCTTTAACACGTCAACTGTTCCCATTCTCCTTGAGATCTGCAAGGAGTATTAAAAATGTTTTAAGGGATAATGTGATCAGGTCAAAATTGATTTTGTTCCTCTAAGTTTCAAATCTGGTATTTTAGTTAAAATTAAGTTTGTTCCCTGAATTTCAAAACCCTATTTAGATCTTTATTATATTTTGAATATAATCAATTCTTGATTTCCATTTGAAATAATAGTTAAATCATATAGAAAATGACTGAAATTCTTCTCTAAGACAAAATTATTCTATCATTTTGCATTTTTTTCATTTGACTTAACACTTAAATCAAATGGCAGATGAGAATTGATAATATTTAAAATATAATTTATAACTTAGAAGTTAAAATTAATTTTGATCTATAATTAAGAGGCTTACTATGAAATTACCCTATATTTTAATGTCATCAATATTAAGTTAACAACTTGGTTTTGTTCCCTTTTCTTTTTTATTCCTCGAAGAATTTCGCTGTATTTTATTTTGTTCTTAAGACGCTGTTCCGTAGCTTCCTCTTGGACCCGTAGGTTTGCCCCTTTAATAATGGGCTTGCTCAATCATCTTTTTTGGGCCTGTTTGATTTTGGTAAGCCATGTTTACGTAAACTGGGCCCATGTTTATCAGTTGTGAACATGGACAAACAACGTTTAAAGGTCCAAATCTGCTACAATGAACGAGAAGATTACAGGAAGTCTTGAAAATAAGAGAGTTTACCCAAAAAACTTCATTCTCCATCCGCAGGCCTAGTTGTATTTCTTGAGGACTTCCAAGATATAACTACTAGAACTGTTTTTTCTGTAATAATAAAACTATTTGAAAAGAAAAAGACAGAAAAAGAAAACGTTAGAATTATTAGATCTATTAATTCAAATATAAATTTTTTAAAGCCGTGTTCTGATCAGATAAATTTTTTTTTTCTGAATTATCATTGAATATGCTAGAAATGCCTACTTATTATAAGCTGAGTTTTTTTTTTATATATATATATATATAAAAGTTGAGCTTTGTGCCCATAAAACTAATTGATAACTAAAATCAGCCCATTGAAATGAATTTTTAGAAACCCGTTAGAGTCAATGCCAAATTAGTCTTTAAAGAAGACTTTCAGCTGGACTCCATCCTTTTACATCCCAAAAATTTCATTATCTAAACATATCAAGCTATTTTGTTAATTGAAAATAATGAGTTTTAAATTTTTTATAATATATAATAATATTTTTTATTTTTAATTTAATTTAAAGAAGCATTGTCTTGTATGTGAAAATGCTAAAACTTTGAAAAGTATTTTACATTTTAAAAAATAAGAAGAATAATAAATTTTAACTAAATTTTATTAATATTTTATATTTTAATATAATAGTTTATAATTTATTCAGAAGGCTTCTTTTTATGATTTTTCTTAAAGACCTTAATTTAGAGACGGGCCGACCCATGGATGTATTTCTTGGTATTATATGGTTTATTTGGGATCTGTTTTTCTCTGTATCTGGGTAATGAATTTTGGCTGGACCAGGAAAAGAAAACGTATTTTGACTCTAAATAGAGATATGAGTAGTTAATTGCCATTTCATTATTATTGGAATACGTACGAATAAGGTAACTTTCCTAATACTTAATTATTTTTTAATTTTAAAAATCCACGTGATATATAAAATGCTAATTTTAGAAGTCTAGGAAATCTTCATATATCCTCTGGTCCTAACCTCCCTTAGACATGGATCCATGCCCCAAAAACAAAGAAAAAATCAAAAGAAAGTGTTACCCATGTCTGAATATATATATATATGCCACCTGCAAACATATGTACTTCTAGTAAACTACTGTCTGGTTTAAGCTCTAATTTGCATGCAAGTGTACAATATCTGCATCAAGAGAAAATAGGTCAACTTCTTAGGAAGAAATGCCATGCTAATTGCATCAGGAAGCGGGCAGAAGTCATACTTTGTATGCCCTTATTATTTGAGTTCACTTGCATTTTTTCATGTATGCTAGAAAAACACGGTACCGTTCGTATTGTTAATAATTGTTGTTATAATTGATTTTGGTTCAAAATTTTCACCTTCTCCCAAACATATATTTTTCAAAAATTCCACTATTTTTTTTAATACAAAATTCAATAAAACTTCAATCTATCTAAATTTTTACAATATCACCAAATTTCTCTAGAAATTCTTGTAAACATGACCTACTTATTGCGTAGTTGACTTAACAATACCACCATGCCAGCCTTTCTGACAACAAAGCAGTTGCCACTTGCCCATGCATGCGTTGGCAGCTTGGCCTGAGGAAATTTTTATATATATGCAACCAATTACTTACACAGAGTAATATCATATATATATATATATATAGGATTTTTAAAGCACATATATGTTTTATATTTCCTCAACATGCATGCAGTCAAATATATAGGTCTTCGGCCAGCTAGCTAGCTATAAGAAATGTTTACAAGTACCGTTGAAACCGGCAGGCCATGTGCGCATTATGTGCAAACCCGAAGCAAGATTCCAGCTGCCTGATAAACAGGGAGAGAGCTAATTAATTAACTAGTACGACTGAAGCATGTGAAACATTTGAAAAATAAAAAACTTTGATGGAGTCAATTTATGTATATTTTTAGTAGTTTCTCTTTACTGGGAAGTGGGAGTGGGAGAGATAAACTATATGACGGTCTTGAGTTAATTGATTAATCAGTACTTGCTGTATGAAGATAAAAGAAGTGTAATCTTAAAACTCAAAATATATTATTATATCTGATTCTAAACCTTAATTAAGGACCAGTTAGCGTACGTGACCGTAGAAAAGAGTTATGAATGGAATGAGAAAACCATGAGTACTAAGGCTTTTCGGACTCTCTCTTCATTTTCTCCATCGTCGTTCAAGTTCGTTTTCATCCAATTTTCATGACCTTCCATCTCCACAGCAAGATTCTAAAATTT
The DNA here is from genome assembly GCA_003952965.2 of Morella rubra. NCBI lineage: Eukaryota > Viridiplantae > Streptophyta > Magnoliopsida > Fagales > Myricaceae > Morella > Morella rubra. Next base: position 93,225 of record RXIC02000091.1, on the reverse strand, counting down.
TCTTTGCGCAATATCGTTGTTAATAGCGGTAAGTGAAGGTTGATGAAGAGTCATCAGGAGATAATTAATCCGATTGGGGGCGTTTTGATTTTCGTCTTGTAATATTTAAACCTTTCTCACCTAAAAAAGGAATCCCTTCTCAAAGGTTGAGTACACACTCAAAATCTCGTTCTCTCTCTCCTAAAAATCTGTTTTCTCTTTCTTGGGTTTTGAATTCTGTCTAAGTCGACTCTTCTCTTTTGCGCTCTCTCTTCTTCCTGCTCAACGTATGGTCCATAAAAGTTCTAAATCTCGATTTCAAAGCAAATTAGGGAAGCAGAGTAATTATACTATTTTCGTAGAAAAATGACCTAACGGCCAAAATATATTGTTTAATCTCATTATTTATAATTGTTAATATTATTATTATTATTATTTATAAGCCATGTTGAAAAAAAAATGTAAACTCAACACGTTGCATGGATTTTTCTAGTATACTTAACATTAAGTCAAGTTATAACAACTACTTGATTAATGAGTTACGTTTCCAATGATTAATAATATGGGAATCATTCCCTCACATAATCCAAAATATTCGAAATTTTAAAAGCAATAATCCTAAATTATTTCACTTGTCAGATAAGTAACGGCTTTTAACAATTTCTCCCAAAAAGTCTTTGTATATTAACGTAGAAGGCGCAGGCGAGAGGAGCAGGGCCAAGATTCTTCTGGTGAAACTTGCTTTGCTGTTTTTGTGATGATGTGATTACTGTGAATTAATCTGGTGTGGCCTGTACTACTGCTGAGTTGTACTGCTGTTTTTGTGGAGCTCTCTTTTGCTAGCTTCCCTGACTTTTAATTGGAGCCTGCCCCGTCTTCATGAACATTTTTTAGGGTTACAAATATTATCTTACCAAAAAAAAAAGAAAAACAGAAAAGATTCTTCTGGGTAGGTAGGATTTCTATTAATCCAGAAAGGAAACAAGCTGTCGCTCAAAAGGAAAACAAAGCAATGTACAAAAGAAAAAGGGGACTGTATAATATGCCTCCCTCTACACCAGTTGAAAATTAAAGACATAAAATAATTTGTTAAATCTCGTACGTAAGACAAAAGTGCCATGCCAGTTAATGTTTTCTTGATTATTTCTCTCATTATCGTATATATGTCCTCACTTTTTTAATAGGATTTCTATTACTTGTTGGGCGGGCCTCCAGCTTGTTAGCTAATTACGTACACGAAACACCACCAAAGCAATTTGAAAAACTTTACTGCAGGTTTATACCTGTTTCCCACGTAACTTACGTCCCTTGGGTGGTGCGCACGAAACCGGCCTTATTATTTTGTAAGCGAGAAGTTTTAAATTCCCTAGCAGTAGGAGTATCAAACTCGCATGTAGGTGATTCGAACTTGATACGTACGGACTGGGGCGATGCCGTTAATTATCTCTATAACATGGCTTCAATTCCTACCATTGGAGTGTCTGTACGTACTGCATACCACCCCAGAAGGCCAGTAGATTCACGTTCCTTGAAAGTTATTTGGCGTCATCCATGTCTACTTCCTATAGCGTGGAAGGGGAACCTTGATGCTTCTCCGTATGGCGTATATATATATATATCTCGATCGTGTTGCAGGAGTGCTCTCACGTATTACGTGGGAGCTGGGTAGCCAAACGAAAGAGTACGTCAAAGATCGGGCGAAACCAATTTAATTTCAAAGGCATCCAAGACGAATATTCGTTAATTATTAGAGACAACTTGGATTAAAAGGACCAGATATATATGGTCCATGCATAAACACCACAGTTGAATGCTTCTAAAAACGAATAATAAAAAAAAAACACACCACAGTTGAGTGCTTCATGATCGAGTGGCACACTACTAAATTGATAAAAGATTAGAATTAGTTGGCATATACCAGCTGGCGGTGCCGGTACCTCTATATAAACATGCTCGCAAATGGAGCTTTCCATGATCAGTGTTTGCCTCCAGTCATTAGTTTCACCTTCACGTGTAGTTGCAGTGAACTCTGTAATTTTTGCAGCTTGATTGAACATGGAAATAACGAAGGTTGACGTGGAAATTCTCTCCAAGTATACCGTTAAACCCTCTTCAGCAACCCCAGACCACCTCCGCCATTACACCCTCTCCTTCATTGATCAGATTACCCCTGCAATTTTCATGCCATTTGTTCTATATTACCCCAGAGATGCCTCGGGTAATGATCTCAACAACGAAGAACGCCACGAGCGGCTTAAGAAATCCTTGTCCGAGGCGTTGACACGATTTTACCCACTTGCGGGACGGGTTAAGGACAATTCTCACGTTGATTGCAACGACGACGGCGTCGACTACGTGGTGGCCAAGGCCACATGCAGACTTTCCGAATTTCTGGAGGACCCAAACCCAGCTGAGATCAGCAAATTCCTACCATGTGAGCTGGACGAGGTCAATGAACTACCATTGGCAGTCCAAGTCACTTCCTTCACCTGTGGTGGGATCGTGATCGGTCTGGCCTTCGCCCACAAAGTTTCGGATGCTTCCTCATTCATCTTGTTCCTCAACAGTTGGGCTGCTATTGCTCGTGGTAATAGCGACATAGCGATTCCGCGATTCGAATCCGCCTCTATCTTCCCCCCGGTAACTTTACCCAGTCATACTCCGCCAAGAGGGACGGAAAAGGACAACATCGTGGTAAAGCGATTCGTCTTCGACGCAGCTGCAATAGCAACTCTTAGAGACAAATACAACACTGAAAACACGAGCATCAAAAACCAACGTGCCACTCGTGTGGAGGCCCTAACGGCTTTTATATGGAGTCGCTTCCTTGCTTCAACCAAACCAGCTCCGAACATGCTCTACAGCCTTTCTTACATTGGGAACCTACGTAAGAGGTTGGACCCGCCACTTTCTGATGAATACTTTGGAAACATGTCCCTGCCCACAGGCTTTGCGATCTCCAGGGACAATGAAGATGTGTTTCAGGGCATTATTATTCCGGGACGAGACGCCATAAGTAAAATCGACATGAATTATGTGAAAGGTTTTCAAGAAAATGGCGGGCACTCGAATTTTGTCTCACAGAACCGGGAAAGATTCATGAAAGGCGAGGTGGTCGGTCTCGCCATCACCAGCTTGTGCAGGTTTCCAATATATGAAGCGGATTTCGGGTGGGGTAAGCCTGTATGGGTTAGTTCGTCTAAGATGCTGTACAGGAACTTAATAGGTTTCTTCGACACGAAGTCAGGGAATGGAATAGAGGTGTGGGTTAACTTGGGTATGGACGACATGGCTAAATTTGAAGAGGACAAGGAGCTTCTGGCCTATGTTTCATCCGCCACAGTTTCTCAGAATTAGGGCTGTGACCTAATTCGATGGGTAATCACGCGCGGTTGTGGCGAAAATGGATTCATTAATGGTAAGCTAGGTTTGATTGTTTTTAAATATTCCAGACATGCGTGTCTTAGATCTTTTAGGGTGGGAATGCGATTACTGTTTCTATGACTATCTCCCTTTTTTTTTTTGTCATGGCGTGAAATATGTTTGTTTCATGGAAGATTACGGAAAATGTAATTGAAATGAAAATCTAAGTTATTTTGTTTTAATCGGAGAATATTTCACCAAATCTTTTTTCCCATTGGAGGAATTTTGGAGCTAGACAAAGTACGACGTCAAAGGAGAATCGGACGTCAATTACAAAGCACCTACAAATGAAAAGATCAGATAAAGGATATGTAAAACAGGACGTACCAATTAAGAAATTAAGCAATAATAAACTAATTTATAACCACTCGGGAATATTAAAATCCGACACGAAAAATTCGGAAATATATATATTAGGACAGGAAAGTCTAGTGAACTAATTTCTCCTTGCTTATTATTTTTCTTTAGTCGTTTGACATGAGTTTGCTTCACCCAAAAAACAAAAAATTTGCTTCACACAAGCAAAACGTTAAAGGGTCACCCAAAAAAAAAAAGAAAAAAAAAACGCAATATCTAAACACATTCCAACCGGCGGGCATGATCAAAATGGACTAACAATCAAGACGTACATCAATACGCTGCGAGAGTTAATTAGCTGCTAGATCAATTAATCTCTCGACCTATATTATAATTATCCACTTCTAATTTCTAAACCTCTTGGACCAGTTAATTAGTATGAAATGCATCGAAAAACTAGAGCGGTTTTCTCTGCAGGCCACGAGTATTAAATTACATGTGCCAATCAATCGATTGCTGTACACAGAGGGGTTTTCTCCGCTAGCCAAGTTGTGACAACTATTCGAGTAATAAGTTAACTCTTCATAGATATATATATATAAGGGGTTTGTGGTTGGCCGGGTTTACCTCTTTAATTAGTGAAGGAAGGAAAGCTACTTCTATAATATTTCTAAAACAATTTTATAAGCAATAATAAATGCTATCTTTGGCATCGTTGCGATGAAAAATATAGACTAATTCTTCACTATATTGCATGCGCACAAGCGTCTTGCCTCAAACTCGTGGATAAACATCTTTGAGCAGAGTTTACTGAAAATTTGAAAAAGATAAAACACTTTTTCTATCACTAGACCACTACCTAAGAAATCGTCAAAGTAGGATCTATGACATCATGATCTTTACAAGCTCTTTTCCCTTCTTTTCCCCCCAGTTTTTCTTCTCTCATCCGACCACGGCACGTAGACAGGTTAGCAACCTCAGAATTAATTGCTGTATATTAGTGGAGAAGGCCGTGTGGAGAGTAACAAGCAATTAGATACTTCGGGTATGTTGGATTTGGATTTCTCTAATGTACTTCACAAACCAAGTTGTGACAACTACTTAATTAATTACTTGATTAATAAGTTATGTTTCCAATGATTAACTGGGATATGGGAATCATTCCCTCGCATAATCCAAATTATTCTGAATTTTAGAAGCAACAATCCTCAATTATTTCGCTTGTCATATTATTTTTTTCCACTGCACAGTTTCTTTTCTCGCAGTCGACGCGCGTCGTTGTCACAACTTGTACAGGTTGTTAATCAGCCAATGATATTCTCCAATTTCTTCGATAATATTTTATGAAGGCAATTATTTCTCACATAATATATGTTGTCCTCATGAGTTCTTGTCTGGCACCCAACCCTCGGATGTAGACAGGGTAGCAACCCTAAGAAATTGCAATGTAGGAGATGTGAGCGGGAGTAGGTCTAGAGTTTTTCGTCTAAGGGCTAATATGAGTACTAGGTCAGGATTAAAACAAGAAATAAAGAGCAATTTTTTTTCGTTTTCTTTGACGTTTATTTATTTTTTAAGCTGCCAAAGATCAGAAGAAGAAAGTCAAAGTTCAGATCCATAAGGCAAAGAGGCAAAATGATTATTATAAACTGAATCCCTTAGTTCATCATTTGAATTCCACTGTGGATATATATATATATATTATATATAGTACACGAATATAACGGGGGGTGGAACTTCGATCATGGACTTTATGATGTGTCTCCAGCATGTACAAAGTCAGTATTGAATCGTAGGGGCCAATTATATATAAATAAATTTTAGGGACCAAAATTCAAAAAATACAAAAAGATCATTAAAAAAAAATATTTTTTTACTAAACAAAAAAAGTGAAAATTATCTAAATGGTTCCTATAGTTTCACTTTGTTATAAATTGGTCAATGTGGTTCCAACTTCAATGATTTGGTTCCTGTGGTTACTAATACGATGCACGGGGTCTCTTTATTTACACCTCCGTTAATCCCTTAACGGAATACGTTGACATGTCAGCATTATCTAAGTATTTAAAAATGTACATGTTAACATATTCCGTCAACGGATTAATAGGGATATGAATAGAGAGATCTCCGCGCATCATATTGGTAAACACATGGACTAAATCGTTGAAATTAAAACCATATGGACCAATTCATAACAAAAGGAAACTATAAGGACCATTTACGTTAAAAAAAAAAAAAAATTCTTTTAAAAACCGCCCCCCAGCTCGATCCCTGACTCTCCAGCTTCGGCCAATAGCATGAATCTCAACCAAAGCAATTCTTAGACCATCCCAGCCATCAACTATATGCACAACGATCGAGGCCGCAATTCCCTAATTTCAATGTGAATACCAGTGCTGCAACCCCCGCAGGTCACGAAATTCGCGTTTCTTGAAAGTCACCTTGCCCCATCCACGTCTACTACCGAGTGTGGAAGGGAATTAACCGTACACTTTGATTGCTTCTTCATATCTCTTATATATGCTGCAGATGTGTGCTCTCCCGCTATGTAATCTTAATTATAGGGAGAGTAGCCAAATAAAAGAACATATATGTTGAAAGATTACATGCAATCAAGAAATAGCTTACTTATGGGTATATTGACCTTTTGAAGCATTCAAGGATTTGATTGCTATGAAAGGTAATTGTAATGACAAAGGATCTTGGTTTTCACAGCAGGGAAGTTCGCAAAAGCTGACTGCAGGTGATGCCCTAAGTAATAAGAAAAGAATGGTATAGATGTCAAGTCTCAGATTGGTTCTTTACTAGGCGGAAATGAAATTTATAGCGATAATTTAAAAGGACTTCAAAAGTAATTTTGACTAGGCTTTTTAAAGTTAAATGGCATATATGATCACTGTTGTCTTTGGGTTCTTTTAACTTGAATTATGTGATCAAAGATTATTTATTTTATGATAACTGATTTTTACCTTTAAAATTTCTTCAATTTTTACTAATTTTAAGCATGGAAGTAATGATCTCTAACCCCTAGGTTTACGTGAATATAGTTCGTAGCTAGGAAATGCTAATTAACTAGAGGTGAAACGTCCCATAGACGGTTGTTAGGGGGAAGATGTATCAGTCTGCTGAAACCACAATCACAAAACCCCATATCATGTAAACACCACAGTTGACTTTTCAAGAGTGGGGGAGGTGAAACGTCCCTATATAAGCAGGACGTACCTCTATATAAGCATGCTGGCCAATGTGGCTCGATATCCATCAGTCATCATTTTCAGCTTCCTGTAGCAGTACTAAATTACCTTTCTTTCTCTGCAGCTTCACTTAATATCTTCAACGCGAAGAATGAAGGTTGAGGTTGAAATTCTCTCTAAGGACACCATTAAACCCTCTTCCACAACCCCGGACCACCTGCGCCATTACACTCTCTCATTCATTGATCAAATTATCCCTCCAATTTTCATGCCCTTTGTTCTCTTTTACCCGAGAGATGCTAACCTCAGTAGCGAAGAACGCCAAGACCGGATTAAGAAATCCTTGTCCGAGGCACTGGCACGTTTTTACCCACTAGCTGGACGGGTTAAGGACAATTTCCACGTTGATTGCAACGACGAGGGCGTCCACTACGTGGAAGCCGAGGCCACATGCACACTTTCTGAATTTCTTGAGGATCCAGACCCAGCTGAAATCAACAAGTTCCTGTCCTGTGAACTGGACGATGTCAGTGAAATACCTTTGGCAATCCAATTCACCTCCTTCGCCTGTGGTGGGTTCGTGATCGGTCTGGCCTTCGCCCACAAGGTTACGGATGCTTCTTCGTTCTTCATGTTCCTCAACAGTTGGGCTGCAATTGCTCGTGGAAGTAACGACATTGCGACTCCAAGATTCGAATCCGCCGCCATCTTCCCCCCGCTGACTTTACCCAGCCATATTAATCAAATGAGAGGGACGGGAATTAAGAACAAGATTGTGACAAAGAGATTCGTCTTTGCCTCGTCTGCAATAGAAGATCTTAGAGCAAAATATAGCACAGACGATCGGAGCATCGAAAACCCACGTGCCACTCGTGTGGAGGCCTTATCGGCTTTCATATGGATTCGCTTCCTTGCCGCAACCCAACCAGACCCCAGCATGCTTTACACCCTGTCCCAGATTTCGAACATACGCAAGAGGTTGGACCCGCCACTTTCTGATGAATACTTTGGAAACATGGGCCTGCCCACCATCTCTGCGATCTCCAGGGACAATAAGGACGTGTTTCACGGCATCATTATTCCTGTAAGAGATGCCATAAGAGAAATCGACATGAATTATGTGAAACGTTTCCAAGAAAATGGTGGACAGTCTAATTTTGTAGCACAGAACACGGAAAAATTCATGAAAGGCGAGGTGGTTTCTCTGGGCATCACCAGCTTGTGTAGGTTTCCGCTATATGGAGTCGATTTCGGGTGGGGGAAGCCTGTATGGGTTGGGTCGGCAAAATTGCTTTACAAGAATTTAGTTACTTTCTTCGACACGAAGTCAGGGAATGGAATAGAGGCATGGATTAACTTGGATGAGGAAGACATGGCTAAATTTGAAGCCGACGAAGAGCTGCAGGTCTATGTTTCATCGACCACAGTTTCTCATGGCGTGACCTAATTGGATGGTTAGTCGCGGTTGCGGCTAAAATGGCTTCAATGTTAAGAAGTTTGGTTTGACAAAGAAATGTTTTAAATCTTTCAGTGTATCGTGCCTTAGATGTTTTAGCGAGGAGTACTACTCTCTCGTTTCTTCTTTCTTAGGTTGACGTGAAATTATTAATTCGTTTCGTGAAAGATTGTTGAAATAAAATGTAATATTCACGAAGCAAAAATCAAACTTGTCAGGTTCCAATTGGAGTATGAAGCAAAAGTTTCTTTGCCGTGCGTGGGAGGAGTTTTCGAACTAGACCAAGCAGAAATAAAGCCCATATGAACAAAGAAAAAGAAAGATACAAAGCACATGTAAATAAATTTACCACTGATCAGAGGAATAAAATCAGACAATATGAAAAATTGTGCATGTATCAGGATAGGAAGAGGCTTGTTTAAGTACTATCTTCTCCTGGCTATTTACGGCCTTTTCTCATTCGTTTGGTGGTATATAAGCTAGGGATTTTAACATTAATTTGGTGATATTTGTTATACCATATTATTATAAGAAGAAACTTTACATGCATGATCCGAAGAGTTTAGGCTTTTGGGCATTAGATGATGGTTCAAATTGTGTGGTTTTGATAAGTTCGAACGCACGTACATTTACCCTATTCTACCTCCCCATTGAAAATGTCAAATTCTTTACCTAAAAAGTGATAGAATTACGTTTGATTTAGTTTATAAGGAGGCACGTTTGAGAATATAATTAAAATAATTTACATACAACTATTAGAGAAAAAATGATTTTTTCTTAATTAACAGTAAAATAATATATTTTATAAAAAATTTAATTATTTTTAAAATAAAGTACATAAAATTATAAATATATATAAAACATATATCAAGATAATAAAGCTGGGAAGATGATAAAAAAGAGAGAAGTGCAGGTTCAAGTGCTGCCAGAGAATGAGAAATTAAGAAAGTAGATTACCTTCTTTTAAAAGAATCACTTTAAGTAAATTAATGCTTCGTCTTGTCCTTGACCAATGCTGTTTTCAGTTTGACTAAATTTTACCAACCTTCTTGAATACCGGAAAGTTGTGGAAAGTAGGGAAAACACATTTCGAATTCTTTTTTATGATGAGACAAATGAAGCCTAAGAAAATTAAGAGTATCGAAAATTTATTCTTCCTTTTCTATATATATATATATTTCTCCCTCACCCCAACAAACAAAACACAAAAGAAGGAGAGTATCGCACCTCCATGCATGGACGTCTCAAAAACGTCCCAAACCACTTACGTTGATGACAATAATATCGACCAAATTACGAAGTAGCATGAATTATAAAATGGTTGTTACTTTTTTTTTTTTTTTGACGCAGATGATCCCTTCATTTTCTTACTGAGAGTGGTTTCCACTTATCAGTAAGAAAATGAATTAAGGGATCATGAGAGTGGTGATAGTTCCGAATCAAGGTTTACTTTCTTTAAGAATTGGACTTTTATATTTCCTCAATATAAGGGTCGCCATTTTTATAGAATTTGTAAACTGACTATTTGCATGTTGGGAACTTTTTTTTATGTAGTACTAAGAGCTGAGATTCTCTTAGAGAAAGCAAATCCATATCAACAAATTAGAATTATCTACCGTTCTCATCTAAAAAGATAGACAAATATATAAATATATATTTAATATTATTTATATAAAGTGTCAGACAGTGTAGGCCTTACACTATTTTCTCTCCAAATTTCAAGATGCAATTGAATGGCAGAGGATTCTAGTCCATATATCAACATGTTTCGTTATTATTTTTAATACTTGGTGAGAAAGCATTCTTTTTGTGTACCAAGGACACTTCTAATTACAAAAAACCAGAGACCCAAGTACATATCGAAAAAAAGCAGACAAATAGAATAATAGATCCTGGACAGCTATAAACTGCTTACAAAACCCAACAAATATTGTTAAATATTCATGAGCGTCTCAAGCTCCTTGCCCGAAAGTAGCTTGGGACTTCCTATCGACATCCTGTAAACTAGCCACCTTGCTGAATCCGCAAACCCCCCCTCTTAACCTTCTGAATTTCCATTTCCGCCCATACTCCCAAATTATTTGGCATGAATCCCCTTGCCCTTTAGATATCTCTTCATTCTGTCCCATCGGCGCTACAGGATGGATCAACTCCTACTAGAATCGACGTGTCTCCCTGACTCGCCAATGGAATAATTAGTTTCGCATTCTTTCACAATTTCCGTTTACATTTTTAAGATGAGCAACCTTTTCTCCTTTTCTTCGATCCTAGACTACGTTCTCACCTCGATAAGACTGAGCCTCAAGTTCTAGCTATCCTTTCTCTCACCCGACTATCGGATGTGGACAGAGTAGCAACCTGATCAGAAATTGTTCTATATTATTGTAGAAGGCGTGGGGAGGAACAGGTCAAGAATCTTCATGAGGATATGGAGGGTGAAGATAATGAAGAAAATTGAACAAGTGTTAGTTAACTGTATTATAGTGATCTTAAGAAGATAAAGAAGATCGTAATCTTAAACCCCAAAATAATATTCTATCTCCTAGGCCTGGATCGGACAAGTTGGCGTGAATATATTGAATCAAAATTTGAGAAAAGAAAGGGAAGCGCGGTTGTCTGAAAGCGACGTACTTACGCTGTATATATACAGTAAACATGCCCTAGCTAGTCAATTGACTGTTTTTCTTTTTGGTACATAAGCGTTAAAGTCAATCAAGTACTGCTTTTCTGCATGCGCTAATTACTAGCCTAGTCGTGAAAATTAACTACAATTGATTGACGAGTTAAGTTGTGATTTATCGTCTCAAACGAGTCCTTAAGCCCTTAGTAACCTTGACTCCTAGTTGAGTTGAGGGTCACAAAATAAAACGAGTCCTGAATTATGGCATATCAGTGGTAGTACCTCACCAAAGGGATATTGATGAATATTGTGTGGGGCTCTCAGAAGATATTTTGGCAACTTGAGAATCTGGTCGTTTTTTTTTTTTTGGTGTATTTTCTTTGTTTGTCCTTTGTGCAGCCCACTTGCTTGTATTTTGGAGACACGGATTGTTTGCACACTGAGATGCCCCTTGTAGGGGAAAGATGACCTTGTCTTGAAGGGCTAGGCCCAGGTTTTGTACAGCTACCTCGTAAAATCAATAGACTTACCAATTTTTATTTATTTATTTTTTTGTCAATATACTCACCAATTACTCATAAAAGCATCTAGCTTAGAACCCATTTAAGAAGTACCTTGCTACTGCTGCCCACAGGAAGGAAGAAAAAAAAAAAAAAAAACTTACAGCTAGCCAACCTCATGATCAGCTGCGGAGTCAATACGAAAGAGATAGGTTTTCAGGCCAGCTGGTATATATATATATAGGTTCGATTAGTATAAATTCCAGTGTATTCGATCGTTTAGCAAATTCTTTGAAAATATTTTTTGAGGGAGGAGATTGTAACAGCGAATTTTCTTATATTATTGATACTAATTTTTTTTTCAAATTTCGAAATTTGATTTTATTTGAAAATATTATCCTTTAAATGTCTTTAAATTTTTAAAGAAAAGATATAACTAAGAAGTTTTGAATTTTAAATATTCTTGAGCATATTTAACTTTAAATTGATAGCAACCTAATATTATCTAAATTTTTATAAGACAATATTCTTCGAAGGGATTGCAATCCAGTCTTTGACAAATTTTCGTTATTCGCAATAAAGTGTTATGTGCAACTTCCAAGCCAGCTACATATATATCTCGAAAAAGCAGCAAAATAGATCCCCGCCAGCTATTATAAGCTGTTTATTATAAATGTTTAATGACTATTCTCATCATTTTTAAAAACTTGTCGTTAAGTTTTCACGTTTATCACACAGAGTCCATAAGTTTTATGATGTTGCAAAATAGTCATTTCATCCACTTCTGTTAGCAAATTGTCAATTGATGGCCCTACACGTTATAACCAACTAGAAAATGAAACATGTAAAAAAATTTATTTAAAAATGCCATGTCATTTTTTATAAAAAAATTAACGAAAAATTCTGAATTTATTTTTTCCTTTTGTATTTTATATTTTAGTTTACTGGTTTAGCTCCATAAAATTAACATGGCATTTTTAAATAAGTTTTTTACACGTCATTTTCTGATTGGTCATGAAGTGTAGTACCGTTAGTTGACAAGGCAATTCGCTAACACAAGTAGACAGAAGTACCATTTTGACAACATCATAAAATTCATGGACTATGTGTGATAAACACGAAAACCTAAGAATGAATTTTTAAAAGTGATGAAAACCCAAGAACTAAAATGGTTATTAACCTTATGATAAAACCCAAGAAATGTTAACAACTATACCGTCCCAACGAGCTCCATGCATATATGACTGCATCATGTGCGTCTTCCTGGAGACAATCTCGCCAAAATCTAATTTTGAAATATTTTCAGTGTTAACAAAACACTAGAAAATCAATCATTTTTCTCAGAAAATATTTTCAGTTTAGAACATTTTCCTATTTTTCCTCATTTTCATGAAAACATACGCAGCTTAGTGGGCTAAAGAACAATTTCCAAACTCCATAGTAAACAGCATAGTTGACTTTTTAGGAATGGAAAACGATTTGTTTGTTTGTTTTTTTTGTAACCGAGTGGGACATGAGTGTGATAAAAGAATACATTTTTTTTTCCCTAAATAAACCAACATTGCATTGACTGAAACAAAGAATACAAGTAGTTATGATGGAATAACAGCAATACCTCTTTATAAACATGTTGGCTTTCCATCAGCCTATGCCAAGAGTCCTTATTTTCAGCGCCTCCCGAAACGGTACTAAACCCTTGTCTCTTTAGGCAACTTGGCGATATTTTTTACGGAAAAAAATGAAGGTTGAGGTCGAAATTCTCTCCAAGCACACCATGATCAAACCCTCTGCCGCAACCCCGGCCCACCTGCGCCACTACACCCTCTCCTTCATTGATCAAATTATCCCTCCAATTTTCACGCCTTTCGTTCTCTTCTACCCGAGAGATGCTAATCTCAGCAACGAAGAACGCGTGGACCAGATTAAGAAATCCTTGTCCGAGGCCCTGACACATTTTTACCCACTAGCGGGACGGGTCAAGGACAATTCTCACGTTGATTGCGACGACGAGGGCGCTCACTTCGTGGAAGCCAAGGCCACATGCACACTTACCGAATTTCTTGAGGACCCAAAACCAGCTGAAATCAACAAATTCCTACCATTTGAGCTGGATGAGGTCAATGAAATACCTTTCGCGGTCCAAGTCACCGCCTTCGCCTGTGGTGGGATCGTGGTCGGTCTGACGTTCGCCCACAAGGTCTCGGATGCTTCCTCCTTATTCTTCTTCCTCAACAGTTGGGCGGCTATTGGTCGTGGAAGTAGCGACATTGCGACTCCGCGATTCGACACCGCTACTATCTTCCCGCCGGTAACTTTACCTAGCTATACTCTGCCGAGAGGTACGGACAAGGACAAGATCGTGATAAAGAGATTCGTCTTTGACTCAGCTGCAATAGCAACTCTTAGGGCCAAGTACAGTACAGAAGATCCGAACATTCAAAACCCACGCTCCAGTCGTGTGGAGGCGTTATCGGCTTTCATATGGAGTCGCTTCCTTGCCGCAACAGAACTAGACTCCAATATGCCATACAGCCTGTGTCACGTAGGGAACCTACGCAAGAGGTTGGATCCGCCACTTTCTGATAATTACTTTGGAAACATGAGCCTGCCCTCAGGCTATGCCACCTCCAGGGAAACTGAGGATGGGTTTCACGGCATTATCATTCCGATGAGAGATGCCATAAATAAACTAGACGGGAATTATGTGAAGAGTTTCCAAAAGAGTACTCTTGGGGGCTCGAATTTTACAGTACAGAAACACGAAAATTACAAAAGAGGAGAGGTGGTTTCGATGAGCATCACTAGCTTGTGCAGGTTTCCCGTGTATGATATCGATTTCGGGTGGGGGAAGCCTGTATGGGTTGGCTGGGCTAAATTGCTGTACAAGAATCTAGTTGTTTTCTTGGACACAAAGTCAGGAGGTGGAATAGAGGTATGGATTAACCTAGAGGAGGAAGACATGGCTAAATTTGAAGTCGACGAGGAGCTGCTGGCTTACGTTTCATCGGCCAAAGTTTCTGCGATTTAGGCCAGCTTTGACCCAAATGATGGCATATGTATAGTCAGGGCCGTGACTATACCTGCTATGAAATCTTTAAAATTCCTGTTATTCATTCAGATACGTTTCCCAGTCTTTCATGAGAGTACATTTCTTCGATCGTTTGGCATGGAATGAAATAAGATATATATTTCTTGCTTGTTTTATTAAATGTAAGTGTGAAATAAAAAAAATTTGTTTTATGAAAAGAAAAAAGAATAAATGTTATCCCTTTTAGGTGATTAAATGTCCCTGAAAGAAAAAAAAAAAAAAAAGATTAAAGGTCCCCTTCTCTACATGATTAATTTTTAATTGTACTTCACACTCTTCCTGAGATTTTTTTTTTCAATCAAAACCTCGTTTTATTCCAAACAAACATCCGCTAAAGAAGATTAGTTCCAGCATACAATTAGGAAAGTGATGCGCCTTTTTATTTGTATCGCGATATACATGAAAAGCCTTCAAACACTGCAACCCACCACACTCTCCCTGAGATTTGTAATATAAAGGAGTTGATCAGCAATGCTCATATATATAATAAAGTAAATAATTTAGCTAAAGGAAGAAAAATAAAACAACAAAAAAGAACTTACAGCCATCCTGAGCGGCAGCGTTGGTGTGGCCCGTTTCACAAATTAAAGCGCGGCCCAACCTAGATTCAAGGTTTTATTATTTTCTTTATTAACGGCTACAAAGCCCAGCCCTGTGTGCTCTCACCTTTGTTAATCTTTCGTAAAAACAGTGGCTGCGGTGACAGCCTAGAAACACGACCAAAGCAATTTGAAGACCATCCCACAGGTCACACACAGCAAGTGCCATTATTGGGCTGGAATAGAAAAATAAAAAAGAATCCGTCACGTAGTGCTACCCCTGAACGCCAGGAGAGGGCTAATAATTTACCCCATCCCATATCTACTTCCTAGTGGGGACGGGACCCACTTTGAATATTTGTCATTCTTTCTCCATCTCGTGTTCGGAGAGTGCTATCCTACTATGTATTAATCTAAATTGTAGGGACGGTGGCCAAATAAATTAACATGCCGAGAAGTTCTACTTAGAGATTGAATTAGTAGTTAAGACGTGGACCTTAGTGGTATGTTCCATCTAAAGTTTTAAATTCAAAATTTCGTAAGTACTACTAATCCTTTAAGACTACCTCAAAACTTTTGGCTTGATGACTCCATAGACCTCGAAATTATAAAGTGAATACCAACCCTTTCACACATCGGGTCTTGAGTTGGGAAGAGACAATCTATTTCTCTCATGGATTGTTGAGTCCCATATTTGTTGGTAAACCTGGACTCTGATATCAGTGTTGGGTGGTCTTGGACCTTCTCAACCTTAAAAGCTATAGCTCAAGATTTCTACAATTGATGTGAGATTAATCCAAACAGTTGTCCTAGTAGGGAAGTTTGCATTTTTCTACAATAGATTGGTCTGAATTTACTAAATAAAAAACTTCTCTCCCATGTCCTGTGGTGGGATTGTGATCGCTCTGGCCTTCGCCCACAGGCAAGGTCTCGGATATGTCCTCCTCCTTCTTGATCCTCAACAGTTGGGGCTGCTATTGCTCGTGGTAGTGGCGACATCGCGCTCAAACAAGGTCTCGGATGGATTAATCTGGATGCGGGAAGACATGGCTAACTTGAAGTCGACCAGGATCTGCAGCTGACTTATGCTTCATCGACCAAAGTTCCTGAGATTTAGGCCGTGACCCCAATGTTGGCATCATGGTTGTCACAGTCGTGGCTAAAATTTCTATGATGTTTAAAATTTCGTTTTCCTAATCTCTCAGCACATATCTATGACCTTTTGCCCTGCAGGATCGATTTCTTGTTTTTGACACGAATTAAGGTAGGTGTGGGAATAATGTGCATGGTTATGTGAAAGATTGCAGAAATGTTATTCCTTTTCATTGATTAACACGTCCAGTTCTTGACACGAATTAATCTACACTTCTCACTCTCCCCGAGATTTTTGACAATATGGAGTTGAGCAATAATCTCGTGTAATCAAAATCAAGCATCTGGGTTCGAAGGAAAGCAAAAGCATTGTCTACTTTCTCTGTGGAACGACCCTTATGGTTTTTGGGTAGTTTTTTCCTCTCTTCACTTTTCTGCTTGTAAAGCACGGTAAAATGAAAACACAATGAAGCAGAAAGGTTCTGTGGAAGATGCTTTCGTATATTCAATTCAATGAATCGCGTAAAGTACAGAATATATATATAAAAGAATGCTAACAGACCTAACAAACTGAGAAAAGCCACAAGTATCCTCTAACAGAATTCTACAAATGGAATAAAAGAATAATATTACGTTGCAGCAGAAATAACAGAAAGAGAGTGAGACGAAGAAGTTCCAGCGTGAGAAGAAGAGTGCTGACTGTGCATGGACAGCTCAGCTTGATCTTTGGACAGCTCGACATCTGTGTGTTGTAAGACTGCTTCCTCACTTTTAACTTGTGAGTTGATTAGATCAAGTCGACAAACAAGCTGAGGGTTTACCTTAGAAAAAAAAAAGCTGAGAGTTTACGTAACAAACAGGTACAGATTCACTGTACTATATATATATATATATATGGCTTAAAGTATTTTCTGGTTCGATCGTATGACCCAACATGTTGCCAATTAATTAGATAAACCCAACAGGCGCCCTTCTGACAATGCCCATCATGTGCAAGGAAACGTGCCGAACTTGTACATTGCAACTTCAACATGAAGCTTTTAATGCAGATATTATTTATTATACTGCCAGCCAGCTTTATGAAATTTCACGTAAACTTCTGAATGTTAAGAATTGTACACAGCTTGGAACAAGGCCGACATGAGCGAAAGATGCTGCTAAAAAACTGCAGCAATCAAGCAAGATTCTGACTGACCCAATTAAATTTAATGGCGGATATTTATATTTATTTCTTTGCGCGCGCGCAGGGCGCGCCGTGGGAGCGATATTGGGATCTGAAATATGCATGGGGCGTAGACTTGATATATAATTTATAATTGCTTTGTCACAACTTCAAGAAGATCGCAATCAACCTCAAAATAATCCTCATTTGAACGTCTCCCGGTAGATATGCGGAAGTCAACTGTCTGGTTTACGTTACGTGTACAACTCGATCGGAAAAAAAAAACGTAGACCTTTTGGATGTCCCTGATCAATTCACGACTTAGACTGATCCCGAAGACAGAAAGCAGCTTAAAGTTCAAGCTGTGGTTAATTTTATTAATCCGCAGTTGTCTATAAAATCTAATTTCTCAGTTGGTTTCTTGCACCCAACCCTCTGATGTAGATAGGACAGTAACGTCCCTAGATTGCTGAGTATATATTATTAAAAAAAAAAAAAACAGATTCTAGAAGTTGTCGTGGAGGAGGTAAATATCGATGTTTTGGTCTAAAGGAAGGGTTGATTAATTATCGAGAAAAGAAAACATGTAAGTATGGTTTCCCCCTAGCAATGTGTCGGGGAGGAAATTGACAGATAACCGAACCCGTAAGAAGTTAAATCAACCCTGAAATGTGACCCGATGATTCCAATTGGACATGCAGCGAATACGGCCTCTATTCCTCCCGTACCCATAAACAACGGCTATTAATGTTTCGTCTCCAGCACCATCCACTTGCATGAAGAATATCTAACTAGATTTAAAATAGCATTTGAGCTCATCCAGATTGTTGACTTTGTAGTACGCAATGGGACCACTTAATTGCCTGCTTCTCGTCATCTCTTTCTTGTGCTTGGGATTGGAAAGAGCCTTCCAGATTGTGTGTATATATATATATATGCTTCTACTTTATATATATGTTTGCCTTACAATAACAAAAATTAGTTAAATATAATTTTTACCCATCAATTATTAGAGTTTTAATACTTTACCCTTAAAACTATCAATTTTGCTACCTTTCATTTGGTAACTACTAACTGCATACGCTTTGCACCACTAATTTAGACATAAATTGATATTTTTATTCAGTAAAATAACAATTTTACCTCATATGTTTTAGCTATTATATTTTATGTACATGTGAAGACGTTATTTCGTTGATAAAAAAAAAAAAACAAGCACTTTCGTTCGAATTAACAACGGAGAGTTCAAAATTTTTACTTAATTGATAGTTGAATTAGGAATAGCAAAATCGATTATTCAAAATGTAAAATGTTATAACCTGATAGTTGATGGATAAAAACATATATTTCCCTTGAAAAACTTTGTATGAAGATATATATGGTAAAGAAGGTGAACGCTTAACAAGGTCGAAACAAAAACCTAATGATCTCGACATATCTTGTTAGGATATATATTATCTTCATTTCATGATACTTGACGTATAGGTTTTGGTAACCAATATATATCTTAATATTTGATCTGAAGTGTTTTGTTTTTATTATTATGTAACTTTAGCCGTATCCTGAGTAATATTGAGTAAGACCAAGACTGAGCCCTCATATATATACTTTGTTAATATAAGCACAGATAAGATCTTGCTTATAAAAAGAGAAAACAAATATTATATCTAGTTAATACATATACTCTTGACTCGAACGCATTTACTTGCACTATATGATCATGTGTCGTGACTCGTGAGCATGCAGTGGAATCTCGTATTCAAACATATAACGGACCGTATAATACTGTATTGCTTCCTGTCAGTCAAATGTAAACAACTCTATTTTTTTTAGTTTACTAATAACAAAAACGATAAGACAACTCTTATTTATTTATTTTTTTCCCTGTTTGAACCCAAACTTGATAGGTACGTACTCCAACGACGACGTATGGCGAAAAGGAAGTCTTTGACTGGCGCTTCTCAATAAGAACAGTGTTCGATAGTGATGTAGTGAGCAAATGCATGCACGGCCTCTATATATATAACTGCTGTGGAGCTCTATCGCCATAGGCATCCCATTTCCCAACAGCCTTTATTTTCAGGCTCAGAGCCTATTACAAACCACCCGTAATTTCTGCAGCTTGACATCATTACTACAAACGAAAACAATGAAGGACGTTTATGTCGAAGTTGTCTCCAAGGATACCATCAAACCCTCCTCGTCCACCCCAGACCACCTCCGCCGTTACACTCTCTCCTTCATTGATCAAATAACACCTCATATTTTCATGCCGATGGCTCTCTTTTACCCAAGAGATGCTGATCTCAGCAACTTAGATCTCCACGACCGGATTAAGACATCGTTGTCTGAGACCTTGACACGATTTTACCCTTTAGCGGGACGGATTAAGGGCAATTCTCACGTCGATTGCAACGATGAGGGCGTCCTGTACGTGGAAGCCAAGGCCACCTGCACTCTTTCCGAATTTCTTGAGGATCCAGAGCCAGGTGAAACGAGCAAATTCCTGCCATTTGAACTCGACGACGTAAATGAACTAGCTTTTGCTGTCCAAGTCACCACCTTCAGCTGTGGTGGGATCGTCATCGGTCTGGTCTTCGCGCACAAGGTTGCCGATGCTTCCTCATTCTTCATGTTCCTCAACAGTTGGGCTGCTATTGGTCGTGGTAGCAGCGACATAACGACTCCGCGATTCGAAGCTGCCACTATCTTCCCGCCCGAAACATTTCCTAGCTATACTCCAAGTAGGGGGTTGCGGAAGAAGAACAAGATCGCGGTAAAGAGATTTGTCTTCGAATCCTCTGCCATAGCTGCTCTTAGAGCCAAATACAGCACAGAAGACATGAGCGTTGAATACCCGCGCCCCACTCGCGTGGAGGCCTTGTCGGCTTTCGTATTTAATCGGTACCTGGCTGCCACTGAAGCAGCAGCAGACCCCAATAAGGTCTGCACCGTATTTCACATAGCGAACCTGCGCTCGAGGGTGGACCCGCCACACCTGGAAAATTATTTTGGGAATATGAGCATGCCCACAGGCACTGTAATCTCCAGGGACACTGAGAATGGGTTTCAGGGCATTATTAGTCCAGTGAGAGATGCCCTAAAGAAAGTCGACATGAATCATGTGAAATGTTTCCGGGAGAGTGGTGCGTACTTGAAATTTATGACAGATAGCGCTGAAAGGTTCAAGAGATCAGAGGTGGTTTCATTGGCCTTCACCAGCTTGTGCAGGTTTCCAGCATATGAAGCGGATTTTGGGTGGGGCAAGCCTGTATGGATAGGCTCCTGTAGATTGCTGTACCAGAATCTCGTTACTTTCTTCGATACCAAATCTGGGGATGGAATAGAGGTACTTATTAACTTGGATGAGGAGGAAATGGCTAAATTTGAAGCCGACAAGGAGCTGCTGGACCATATTTCGTCTGCCAAAGTTTCTGCAAATTAAGCGGTGAATAGATCATCGACTGGATACATATAGCCGCACTCTGCTGTGTTCAAAAATATCCGCAAGGTTCAGAAGTTTGTGTCTGGTTTTTTTTTTTTTTTTTCAGAAGTTTGTGTTCTGTGCAAATATGTCCTAAAATCTTTGGGACACGTTTTAGGCCTCCGGCCTGGGAGTGAAATAATATTTTTCCTCTCTTTTGATAGTTTTAAGCAAGTGTGAAATAAGTTCTTTAATAATGAACGTAGAAAATGAATATTGGCATTGTTCTGTCTTACGTGTAATCCGGAAATTTTATTAATAGTTTCTTTGACATACGAGGAGGTTATAGTACGCATGAATAGCAACAATAACACGTATAATTATCACATAGCTAGGATTAAGATCTTCTCTGGCTAATTATGAGTTTAAGAGGATTCTGATCCAATTAATTAAGCAGTGAAGAGCAATACATTGTTAATTTGAAATAAGAAAAGCCCATGATCAGAAGAATCTACTACAAACGGCTCGGTTTGCAACTAGTGCGAAATTCCAGTACCGAAGAAAATGAAGGAAACACAAGGCCTTAAAAGACGATATGACTTCCTTGATCAGCGTGAAAATTCAATCCCATATATCTCAAGAACTTCTCGAACTTCGTCAATCGATCTTAGGGAAAAAAAATGTTTTTGGATATATATATATATATAGTACGTAGTAAATTAATTAATAACACTGATACCAAATAGTGAGAGAAGTGAAAAGCGATCAAGAAGTCAAGATCGGTGCGTGGTGAGATGCGAATTAGTAAGGAATAAGATGGAAAGATATGGCACCATAGCGCTCCGAAACGCTGATAATCAATGTGGTTGGTGGAGTTTTGTAGAATCTTAAGTTGATCACTTCAAGAAAATGATAGTCAATGTTATTAATGGAGTTAAGTAGAACTCATAATCACATTAATGAAAATGGGTGGGATGAGTGACCACATAATATTTAATCTAATTTAATACTTATATCCCCATCTTGAATCTTCGAGCATGGTTTATTCGATTTTATACTAGTTAATTGTGTCCATTTGCTATGGTGTGGGCCGGGCTAGCTAGTGTACCTCTTTTATTATTATTATTATTATTATAAAAAAATCTTATTCGATATTTTAAAAGGAATTGTTCCTACCAGAATTATTTATGAACCACCTAAGTTGTTAGGTTTTGATCTTAAATTCATGATGTTAGTTTGTTTGGTACTATTCCTGATCAGAATTCGCCTAAACATCCGGCCAGAAGCTATCTCATGAAACGCGAAAGTTCTATATATTTCAGGTAGAAAATGTTAATGCCCATATAGACATATATATGTATCGTGTACGCTAAAAAAATATGACTTTTAGTGACAAAATTTTTAGGCCTAAAAAGTTCCTATTATTATCTTCATATAATTTTTCCTTCTTCCTTCGAAAAGCAAGATTGTTTTTAGTTAACGTCTTCACCAAATCAATGATTCTAACAAGAATTTTTTCTCAATGTTATTTTTCCTTGTTAATTAGATCCTAGACACTCTTATCAATTGTCTCATTTTTTGACAATCTATATTCCAAGTCAATTCGTCTAGTCATATTGATAATATACTCATTAGTTATTTTGTGAGACTTTACTTTTTTATCGAGATTTTTCCAAGATATCTCGTAACTTCGTATCAATTTCCTTCTAATGTCCAGGATTAGAACAAGTGATACTTAATATAGATTGATCATCAAAACTTGGACTATCTATGTGTGTCTCACTAACAATTTGTTCCAAATTTTCATTTTGTTGTGTCACATCTATATTATTTTCTAAGTTCTCCCCTTTTGTCAATAAGAAATTTGTTAAGGGCCCCTTTTTTAGATTGAACTAAACTTTCTATTTTCCTTTTTTTCTTGAGTTTTTCATATCCAGATGAATATTTTCTACCAGTCATTTTAAAAATTAAAAAGTTTACACAAATAATAATAATAATAATAGATAAACAAAAACTAATTCAATAATGTAAAATCAAGACTATGAGAAGATGATTTTCTGATTACTTGAGAGGTTGTTTTGCAGATATTGTTAGCAAAAAAGTAGTAAATATTTCGACATTAATAAGAAGCTTTAGCAAAAAAATATAGGTTGTGTTGTAATGTTGTTAGAACAATCCACTATTTATAATAATCTAATTAGCCATAATTAGTGTGCCAATGTACCGTTTAAAAAATGACTTAGAATTTAAT
This sequence comes from Morella rubra, assembly GCA_003952965.2. NCBI lineage: Eukaryota > Viridiplantae > Streptophyta > Magnoliopsida > Fagales > Myricaceae > Morella > Morella rubra. The sequence goes on along the minus strand of RXIC02000091.1, from coordinate 70,200 downwards.
TGTTTGGGTACTTAATTAGCAATGAAGTAGCTATGGTAATTGAGATTTTAGGATTTTTTTTCTTCTGTTAATTTTAATTTTGCTATAATATGACCTTTTTAAAAAATTTTAATTTTACTATAATATAAGCTTCCTAATTAGGGGCCTTAGACCATGGCCCCTTTCAGCCGCCCCTTGTTCTTCTCTGGCTAATTATGAGTTTGAGAGGATTCTTATCCAATTAATTAAGCAGTGAAGAGCCATACATTGTTAATTTGAAATAAGAAAAGCCTGTGATGAAAAGCCTGTCCAAACGGCTCGGTTTGCAACTAGTGCGAAATTCCAGTACTACCAAAGAAAATTAAGAAAACACAAGGCCGCCTTCAAAGACGATATGACTTCCTTGATCAGCGTGAAAATTCAATATTATTTCTCAAGAACTTCTCGCACTTCATCAATCGATCTTAGGATAAAATTTTGTTTTGGATATATATGTAGTACGTCGTAAATTAATTAATAACACTGATACCAAATAGTGAGAGAAGCGACAAGCGATCAAGAAGTCAAGATCGGTCCGTGGTGAGTAGGGGTATTCAAAACCACCGGTAAAATCTGGTGGAATCGGCACCGGTACGGTGGCTTAAATTTTGAAGAACCAGGTGGGTTTACCAGTTCCTGGGTACCAGTAAATTAACTAGGTTTTAATTTTATTTATTTTATTCCATTTACAAAGGAGAAGGAGAAATAAATATTTTCTACTGTTTCTACCAGTTCTTTTCAACTGCATTTGGCAGTCTATTACTAGGCATGTGAGGTCAAGCAAATGGCCCTGCACTTTTGCAGGGGATTTCTAAAATTCAAATTGATATATTTTAGATAAATAAGTTATTTATATATGGCTTCAGTCAGTTTCTAAAAATATTCCTAATTGTGAGTAATATATTTATTATTTTAGTACAAATGAACATTCAGGAATTACAACAAAAATAAAATAAATATATTACTCATCATACGGAATATTTTTTAGAAACTTGACTGAAGCCATATATAAATAACTTATTTATCTAAAATATATCAATTTGAATTTTAGAAATCCCCTGCAAAAGTGCAGGGCCATTTGCTTGACCTCACATGCCTAGTAATAGACTGCCAAATGCAGTTGAAAAGAACTGGTAGAAACAGTAGAAAATATTTATTTCTCCTTCTCCTTTGTAAATGGAATAAAATAAATAAAATTAAAACCTAGTTAATTTACTGGTACCCAGGAACTGGTAAACCCACCTGGTTCTTCAAAATTTAAGCCACCGTACCGGTGCCGATTCCACCAGATTTTACCGGTGGTTTTGAATACCCCTACTCACCACGGACCGATCTTGACTTCTTGATCGCTTGTCGCTTCTCTCACTATTTGGTATCAGTGTTATTAATTAATTTACGACGTACTACATATATATCCAAAACAAAATTTTATCCTAAGATCGATTGATGAAGTGCGAGAAGTTCTTGAGAAATAATATTGAATTTTCACGCTGATCAAGGAAGTCATATCGTCTTTGAAGGCGGCCTTGTGTTTTCTTAATTTTCTTTGGTAGTACTGGAATTTCGCACTAGTTGCAAACCGAGCCGTTTGGACAGGCTTTTCATCACAGGCTTTTCTTATTTCAAATTAACAATGTATGGCTCTTCACTGCTTAATTAATTGGATAAGAATCCTCTCAAACTCATAATTAGCCAGAGAAGAACAAGGGGCGGCTGAAAGGGGCCATGGTCTAAGGCCCCTAATTAGGAAGCTTATATTATAGTAAAATTAAAATTTTTTAAATTATGAAAACCTATATTATAGCAAAATTAAAATTAACAGAAGAAAAAAAATCCTAAAATCTCAATTACCATAGCTACTTCATTGCTAATTAAGTACCCAAACAATTAAATTCTAAGTCATTTTTTAAACGGTACATTGGCACACTAATTATGGCTAATTAGATTATTATAAATAGTGGATTGTTCTAACAACATTACAACACAACCTATATTTTTTTGCTAAAGCTTCTTATTAATGTCGAAATATTTACTACTTTTTTGCTAACAATATCTGCAAAACAACCTCTCAAGTAATCAGAAAATCATCTTCTCATAGTCTTGATCTTTACATTATTGATATCAATTAGTTTTTGTTTATTTATTATTATTATTCATTATTTGTGTAAACTTTTTAATTTTTAAAATGACTGGTAGAAAATATTCATCTGGATATGAAAAACTCAAGAAAAAAAGGAAAATAGAAAGTTTAGTTCAATCTAAAAAAGGGGCCCTTAACAAATTTCTTATTGACAAAAGGGGAGAACTTAGAAAATAATATAGATGTGACACAACAAAATGAAAATTTGGAACAAATTGTTAGTGAGACACACATAGATAGTCCAAGTTTTGATGATCAATCTATATTAAGTATCACTTGTTCTAATCCTGGACATTAGAAGGAAATTGATACGAAGTTACGAGATATCTTGGAAAAATCTCGATAAAAAAGTAAAGTCTCACAAAATAACTAATGAGTATATTATCAATATGACTAGACGAATTGACTTGGAATATAGATTGTCAAAAAATGAGACAATTGATAAGAGTGTCTAGGATCTAATTAACAAGGAAAAATAACATTGAGAAAAAATTCTTGTTAGAATCATTGATTTGGTGAAGACGTTAACTAAAAACAATCTTGCTTTTCGAAGGAAGAAGGAAAAATTATATGAAGATAATAATAGGAACTTTTTAGGCCTAAAAATTTTGTCACTAAAAGTCATATTTTTTTAGCGTACACGATACATATATATGTCTATATGGGCATTAACATTTTCTACCTGAAATATATAGAACTTTCGCGTTTCATGAGATAGCTTCTGGCCGGATGTTTAGGCGAATTCTGATCAGGAATAGTACCAAACAAACTAACATCATGAATTTAAGATCAAAACCTAACAACTTAGGTGGTTCATAAATAATTCTGGTAGGAACAATTCCTTTTAAAATATCGAATAAGATTTTTTTATAATAATAATAATAATAATAAAAGAGGTACACTAGCTAGCCCGGCCCACACCATAGCAAATGGACACAATTAACTAGTATAAAATCGAATAAACCATGCTCGAAGATTCAAGATGGGGATATAAGTATTAAATTAGATTAAATATTATGTGGTCACTCATCCCACCCATTTTCATTAATGTGATTATGAGTTCTACTTAACTCCATTAATAACATTGACTATCATTTTCTTGAAGTGATCAACTTAAGATTCTACAAAACTCCACCAACCACATTGATTATCAGCGTTTCGGAGCGCTATGGTGCCATATCTTTCCATCTTATTCCTTACTAATTCGCATCTCACCACGCACCGATCTTGACTTCTTGATCGCTTTTCACTTCTCTCACTATTTGGTATCAGTGTTATTAATTAATTTACTACGTACTATATATATATCCAAAAAAAATTTTTCCCTAAGATCGATTGACGAAGTTCGAGAAGTTCTTGAGATATATGGGATTGAATTTTCACGCTGATCAAGGAAGTCATATCGTCTTTTAAGGCCTTGTGTTTCCTTCATTTTCTTTGGTACTGGAATTTCGCACTAGTTGCAAACCGAGCCGTTTGTAGTAGATTCTTCTGATCATGGGCTTTTCTTATTTCAAATTAACAATGTATTGCTCTTCACTGCTTAATTAATTGGATCAGAATCCTCTTAAACTCATAATTAGCCAGAGAAGATCTTAATCCTAGCTATGTGATAATTATACGTGTTATTGTTGCTATTCATGCGTACTATAACCTCCTCGTATGTCAAAGAAACTATTAATAAAATTTCCGGATTACACGTAAGACAGAACAATGCCAATATTCATTTTCTACGTTCATTATTAAAGAACTTATTTCACACTTGCTTAAAACTATCAAAAGAGAGGAAAAATATTATTTCACTCCCAGGCCGGAGGCCTAAAACGTGTCCCAAAGATTTTAGGACATATTTGCACAGAACACAAACTTCTGAAAAAAAAAAAAAAAAAGACACAAACTTCTGAACCTTGCGGATATTTTTGAACACAGCAGAGTGCGGCTATATGTATCCAGTCGATGATCTATTCACCGCTTAATTTGCAGAAACTTTGGCAGACGAAATATGGTCCAGCAGCTCCTTGTCGGCTTCAAATTTAGCCATTTCCTCCTCATCCAAGTTAATAAGTACCTCTATTCCATCCCCAGATTTGGTATCGAAGAAAGTAACGAGATTCTGGTACAGCAATCTACAGGAGCCTATCCATACAGGCTTGCCCCACCCAAAATCCGCTTCATATGCTGGAAACCTGCACAAGCTGGTGAAGGCCAATGAAACCACCTCTGATCTCTTGAACCTTTCAGCGCTATCTGTCATAAATTTCAAGTACGCACCACTCTCCCGGAAACATTTCACATGATTCATGTCGACTTTCTTTAGGGCATCTCTCACTGGACTAATAATGCCCTGAAACCCATTCTCAGTGTCCCTGGAGATTACAGTGCCTGTGGGCATGCTCATATTCCCAAAATAATTTTCCAGGTGTGGCGGGTCCACCCTCGAGCGCAGGTTCGCTATGTGAAATACGGTGCAGACCTTATTGGGGTCTGCTGCTGCTTCAGTGGCAGCCAGGTACCGATTAAATACGAAAGCCGACAAGGCCTCCACGCGAGTGGGGCGCGGGTATTCAACGCTCATGTCTTCTGTGCTGTATTTGGCTCTAAGAGCAGCTATGGCAGAGGATTCGAAGACAAATCTCTTTACCGCGATCTTGTTCTTCTTCCGCAACCCCCTACTTGGAGTATAGCTAGGAAATGTTTCGGGCGGGAAGATAGTGGCAGCTTCGAATCGCGGAGTCGTTATGTCGCTGCTACCACGACCAATAGCAGCCCAACTGTTGAGGAACATGAAGAATGAGGAAGCATCGGCAACCTTGTGCGCGAAGACCAGACCGATGACGATCCCACCACAGCTGAAGGTGGTGACTTGGACAGCAAAAGCTAGTTCATTTACGTCGTCGAGTTCAAATGGCAGGAATTTGCTCGTTTCACCTGGCTCTGGATCCTCAAGAAATTCGGAAAGAGTGCAGGTGGCCTTGGCTTCCACGTACAGGACGCCCTCATCGTTGCAATCGACGTGAGAATTGCCCTTAATCCGTCCCGCTAAAGGGTAAAATCGTGTCAAGGTCAGACAACGATGTTTGGTCGTGGAGATCTAAGTTGCTGAGATCAGCATCTCTTGGGTAAAAGAGAGCCATCGGCATGAAATATATGAGGTGTTATTTGATCAATGAAGGAGAGAGTGTAACGGCGGAGGTGGTCTGGGGTGGACGAGGAGGGTTTGATGGTATCCTTGGAGACAACTTCGACATAAACGTCCTTCATTGTTTTCGTTTGTAGTAATGATGTCAAGCTGCAGAAATTACGGGTGGTTTGTAATAGGCTCTGAGCCTGAAAATAAAGGCTGTTGGGAAATGGGATGCCTATGGCGATAGAGCTCCACAGCAGTTATATATATAGAGGCCGTGCATGCATTTGCTCACTACATCACTATCGAACACTGTTCTTATTGAGAAGCGCCAGTCAAAGACTTCCTTTTCGCCATACGTCGTCGTTGGAGTACGTACCTATCAAGTTTGGGTTCAAACAGGGAAAAAAATAAATAAATAAGAGTTGTCTTATCGTTTTTGTTATTAGTAAACTAAAAAAAATAGAGTTGTTTACATTTGACTGACAGGAAGCAATACAGTATTATACGGTCCGTTATATGTTTGAATACGAGATTCCACTGCATGCTCACGAGTCACGACACATGATCATATAGTGCAAGTAAATGCGTTCGAGTCAAGAGTATATGTATTAACTAGATATAATATTTGTTTTCTCTTTTTATAAGCAAGATCTTATCTGTGCTTATATTAACAAAGTATATATATGAGGGCTCAGTCTTGGTCTTACTCAATATTACTCAGGATACGGCTAAAGTTACATAATAATAAAAACAAAACACTTCAGATCAAATATTAAGATATATATTGGTTACCAAAACCTATACGTCAAGTATCATGAAATGAAGATAATATATATCCTAACAAGATATGTCGAGATCATTAGGTTTTTGTTTCGACCTTGTTAAGCGTTCACCTTCTTTACCATATATATCTTCATACAAAGTTTTTCAAGGGAAATATATGTTTTTATCCATCAACTATCAGGTTATAACATTTTACATTTTGAATAATCGATTTTGCTATTCCTAATTCAACTATCAATTAAGTAAAAATTTTGAACTCTCCGTTGTTAATTCGAACGAAAGTGCTTGTTTTTTTTTTTTATCAACGAAATAACGTCTTCACATGTACATAAAATATAATAGCTAAAACATATGAGGTAAAATTGTTATTTTACTGAATAAAAATATCAATTTATGTCTAAATTAGTGGTGCAAAGCGTATGCAGTTAGTAGTTACCAAATGAAAGGTAGCAAAATTGATAGTTTTAAGGGTAAAGTATTAAAACTCTAATAATTGATGGGTAAAAATTATATTTAACTAATTTTTGTTATTGTAAGGCAAACATATATATAAAGTAGAAGCATATATATATATATACACACAATCTGGAAGGCTCTTTCCAATCCCAAGCACAAGAAAGAGATGACGAGAAGCAGGCAATTAAGTGGTCCCATTGCGTACTACAAAGTCAACAATCTGGATGAGCTCAAATGCTATTTTAAATCTAGTTAGATATTCTTCATGCAAGTGGATGGTGCTGGAGACGAAACATTAATAGCCGTTGTTTATGGGTACGGGAGGAATAGAGGCCGTATTCGCTGCATGTCCAATTGGAATCATCGGGTCACATTTCAGGGTTGATTTAACTTCTTACGGGTTCGGTTATCTGTCAATTTCCTCCCCGACACATTGCTAGGGGGAAACCATACTTACATGTTTTCTTTTCTCGATAATTAATCAACCCTTCCTTTAGACCAAAACATCGATATTTACCTCCTCCACGACAACTTCTAGAATCTTTTTTTTTTTTTTAATAATATATACTCAGCAATCTAGGGACGTTACTGTCCTATCTACATCAGAGGGTTGGGTGCAAGAAACCAACTGAGAAATTAGATTTTATAGACAACTGCGGATTAATAAAATTAACCACAGCTTGAACTTTAAGCTGCTTTCTGTCTTCGGGATCAGTCTAAGTCGTGAATTGATCAGGGACATCCAAAAGGTCTACGTTTTTTTTTTCCGATCGAGTTGTACACGTAACGTAAACCAGACAGTTGACTTCCGCATATCTACCGGGAGACGTTCAAATGAGGATTATTTTGAGGTTGATTGCGATCTTCTTGAAGTTGTGACAAAGCAATTATAAATTATATATCAAGTCTACGCCCCATGCATATTTCAGATCCCAATATCGCTCCCACGGCGCGCCCTGCGCGCGCGCAAAGAAATAAATATAAATATCCGCCATTAAATTTAATTGGGTCAGTCAGAATCTTGCTTGATTGCTGCAGTTTTTTAGCAGCATCTTTCGCTCATGTCGGCCTTGTTCCAAGCTGTGTACAATTCTTAACATTCAGAAGTTTACGTGAAATTTCATAAAGCTGGCTGGCAGTATAATAAATAATATCTGCATTAAAAGCTTCATGTTGAAGTTGCAATGTACAAGTTCGGCACGTTTCCTTGCACATGATGGGCATTGTCAGAAGGGCGCCTGTTGGGTTTATCTAATTATTGGCAACATGTTGGGTCATACGATCGAACCAGAAAATACTTTAAGCCATATATATATATATATAGTACAGTGAATCTGTACCTGTTTGTTACGTAACTCTCAGCTTTTTTTTTTCTAAGGTAAACCCTCAGCTTGTTTGTCGACTTGATCTAATCAACTCACAAGTTAAAAGTGAGGAAGCAGTCTTACAACACACAGATGTCGAGCTGTCCAAAGATCAAGCTGAGCTGTCCATGCACAGTCAGCACTCTTCTTCTCACGCTGGAACTTCTTCGTCTCACTCTCTTTCTGTTATTTCTGCTGCAACGTAATATTATTCTTTTATTCCATTTGTAGAATTCTGTTAGAGGATACTTGTGGCTTTTCTCAGTTTGTTAGGTCTGTTAGCATTCTTTTATATATATATTCTGTACTTTACGCGATTCATTGAATTGAATATACGAAAGCATCTTCCACAGAACCTTTCTGCTTCATTGTGTTTTCATTTTACCGTGCTTTACAAGCAGAAAAGTGAAGAGAGGAAAAAACTACCCAAAAACCATAAGGGTCGTTCCACAGAGAAAGTAGACAATGCTTTTGCTTTCCTTCGAACCCAGATGCTTGATTTTGATTACACGAGATTATTGCTCAACTCCATATTGTCAAAAATCTCGGGGAGAGTGAGAAGTGTAGATTAATTCGTGTCAAGAACTGGACGTGTTAATCAATGAAAAGGAATAACATTTCTGCAATCTTTCACATAACCATGCACATTATTCCCACACCTACCTTAATTCGTGTCAAAAACAAGAAATCGATCCTGCAGGGCAAAAGGTCATAGATATGTGCTGAGAGATTAGGAAAACGAAATTTTAAACATCATAGAAATTTTAGCCACGACTGTGACAACCATGATGCCAACATTGGGGTCACGGCCTAAATCTCAGGAACTTTGGTCGATGAAGCATAAGTCAGCTGCAGATCCTGGTCGACTTCAAGTCTAGCCATGTCTTCGATCCGCATCCAGATTAATCCATCCGAGACCTTGTTTGAGCGCGATGTCGCCACTACCAAGAGCAATAGCAGCCCAACTGTTGAGGATCAAGAAGGAGGAGGACATATCCGAGACCTTGCCTGTGGGCGAAGGCCAGAGCGATCACAATCCCACCACAGGACATGGGAGAGAAGTTTTTTATTTAGTAAATTCAGACCAATCTATTGTAGAAAAATGCAAACTTCCCTACTAGGACAACTGTTTGGATTAATCTCACATCAATTGTAGAAATCTTGAGCTATAGCTTTTAAGGTTGAGAAGGTCCAAGACCACCCAACACTGATATCAGAGTCCAGGTTTACCAACAAATATGGGACTCAACAATCCATGAGAGAAATAGATTGTCTCTTCCCAACTCAAGACCCGATGTGTGAAAGGGTTGGTATTCACTTTATAATTTCGAGGTCTATGGAGTCATCAAGCCAAAAGTTTTGAGGTAGTCTTAAAGGATTAGTAGTACTTACGAAATTTTGAATTTAAAACTTTAGATGGAACATACCACTAAGGTCCACGTCTTAACTACTAATTCAATCTCTAAGTAGAACTTCTCGGCATGTTAATTTATTTGGCCACCGTCCCTACAATTTAGATTAATACATAGTAGGATAGCACTCTCCGAACACGAGATGGAGAAAGAATGACAAATATTCAAAGTGGGTCCCGTCCCCACTAGGAAGTAGATATGGGATGGGGTAAATTATTAGCCCTCTCCTGGCGTTCAGGGGTAGCACTACGTGACGGATTCTTTTTTATTTTTCTATTCCAGCCCAATAATGGCACTTGCTGTGTGTGACCTGTGGGATGGTCTTCAAATTGCTTTGGTCGTGTTTCTAGGCTGTCACCGCAGCCACTGTTTTTACGAAAGATTAACAAAGGTGAGAGCACACAGGGCTGGGCTTTGTAGCCGTTAATAAAGAAAATAATAAAACCTTGAATCTAGGTTGGGCCGCGCTTTAATTTGTGAAACGGGCCACACCAACGCTGCCGCTCAGGATGGCTGTAAGTTCTTTTTTGTTGTTTTATTTTTCTTCCTTTAGCTAAATTATTTACTTTATTATATATATGAGCATTGCTGATCAACTCCTTTATATTACAAATCTCAGGGAGAGTGTGGTGGGTTGCAGTGTTTGAAGGCTTTTCATGTATATCGCGATACAAATAAAAAGGCGCATCACTTTCCTAATTGTATGCTGGAACTAATCTTCTTTAGCGGATGTTTGTTTGGAATAAAACGAGGTTTTGATTGAAAAAAAAAATCTCAGGAAGAGTGTGAAGTACAATTAAAAATTAATCATGTCGAGAAGGGGACCTTTAATCTTTTTTTTTTTTTTTTTTTTTTTCTTTTCAGGGACATTTAATCACCTAAAAGGGATAACATTTATTCTTTTTTCTTTTCATAAAACAAATTTTTTTTATTTCACACTTACATTTAATAAAACAAGCAAGAAATATATATCTTATTTCATTCCATGCCAAACGATCGAAGAAATGTACTCTCATGAAAGACTGGGAAACGTATCTGAATGAATAACAGGAATTTTAAAGATTTCATAGCAGGTATAGTCACGGCCCTGACTATACATATGCCATCATTTGGGTCAAAGCTGGCCTAAATCGCAGAAACTTTGGCCGATGAAACGTAAGCCAGCAGCTCCTCGTCGACTTCAAATTTAGCCATGTCTTCCTCCTCTAGGTTAATCCATACCTCTATTCCACCTCCTGACTTTGTGTCCAAGAAAACAACTAGATTCTTGTACAGCAATTTAGCCCAGCCAACCCATACAGGCTTCCCCCACCCGAAATCGATATCATACACGGGAAACCTGCACAAGCTAGTGATGCTCATCGAAACCACCTCTCCTCTTTTGTAATTTTCGTGTTTCTGTACTGTAAAATTCGAGCCCCCAAGAGTACTCTTTTGGAAACTCTTCACATAATTCCCGTCTAGTTTATTTATGGCATCTCTCATCGGAATGATAATGCCGTGAAACCCATCCTCAGTTTCCCTGGAGGTGGCATAGCCTGAGGGCAGGCTCATGTTTCCAAAGTAATTATCAGAAAGTGGCGGATCCAACCTCTTGCGTAGGTTCCCTACGTGACACAGGCTGTATGGCATATTGGAGTCTAGTTCTGTTGCGGCAAGGAAGCGACTCCATATGAAAGCCGATAACGCCTCCACACGACTGGAGCGTGGGTTTTGAATGTTCGGATCTTCTGTACTGTACTTGGCCCTAAGAGTTGCTATTGCAGCTGAGTCAAAGACGAATCTCTTTATCACGATCTTGTCCTTGTCCGTACCTCTCGGCAGAGTATAGCTAGGTAAAGTTACCGGCGGGAAGATAGTAGCGGTGTCGAATCGCGGAGTCGCAATGTCGCTACTTCCACGACCAATAGCCGCCCAACTGTTGAGGAAGAAGAATAAGGAGGAAGCATCCGAGACCTTGTGGGCGAACGTCAGACCGACCACGATCCCACCACAGGCGAAGGCGGTGACTTGGACCGCGAAAGGTATTTCATTGACCTCATCCAGCTCAAATGGTAGGAATTTGTTGATTTCAGCTGGTTTTGGGTCCTCAAGAAATTCGGTAAGTGTGCATGTGGCCTTGGCTTCCACGAAGTGAGCGCCCTCGTCGTCGCAATCAACGTGAGAATTGTCCTTGACCCGTCCCGCTAGTGGGTAAAAATGTGTCAGGGCCTCGGACAAGGATTTCTTAATCTGGTCCACGCGTTCTTCGTTGCTGAGATTAGCATCTCTCGGGTAGAAGAGAACGAAAGGCGTGAAAATTGGAGGGATAATTTGATCAATGAAGGAGAGGGTGTAGTGGCGCAGGTGGGCCGGGGTTGCGGCAGAGGGTTTGATCATGGTGTGCTTGGAGAGAATTTCGACCTCAACCTTCATTTTTTTCCGTAAAAAATATCGCCAAGTTGCCTAAAGAGACAAGGGTTTAGTACCGTTTCGGGAGGCGCTGAAAATAAGGACTCTTGGCATAGGCTGATGGAAAGCCAACATGTTTATAAAGAGGTATTGCTGTTATTCCATCATAACTACTTGTATTCTTTGTTTCAGTCAATGCAATGTTGGTTTATTTAGGGAAAAAAAAATGTATTCTTTTATCACACTCATGTCCCACTCGGTTACAAAAAAAACAAACAAACAAATCGTTTTCCATTCCTAAAAAGTCAACTATGCTGTTTACTATGGAGTTTGGAAATTGTTCTTTAGCCCACTAAGCTGCGTATGTTTTCATGAAAATGAGGAAAAATAGGAAAATGTTCTAAACTGAAAATATTTTCTGAGAAAAATGATTGATTTTCTAGTGTTTTGTTAACACTGAAAATATTTCAAAATTAGATTTTGGCGAGATTGTCTCCAGGAAGACGCACATGATGCAGTCATATATGCATGGAGCTCGTTGGGACGGTATAGTTGTTAACATTTCTTGGGTTTTATCATAAGGTTAATAACCATTTTAGTTCTTGGGTTTTCATCACTTTTAAAAATTCATTCTTAGGTTTTCGTGTTTATCACACATAGTCCATGAATTTTATGATGTTGTCAAAATGGTACTTCTGTCTACTTGTGTTAGCGAATTGCCTTGTCAACTAACGGTACTACACTTCATGACCAATCAGAAAATGACGTGTAAAAAACTTATTTAAAAATGCCATGTTAATTTTATGGAGCTAAACCAGTAAACTAAAATATAAAATACAAAAAAAAAATAAATTCAGTTAATTTCGTTAATAAAAAAATGACATGGCATTTTTAAATAAATTTTTTTACATGTTTCATTTTCTAGTTGGTTATAACGTGTAGGGCCATCAATTGACAATTTGCTAACAGAAGTGGATGAAATGACTATTTTGCAACATCATAAAACTTATGGACTCTGTGTGATAAACGTGAAAACTTAACGACAAGTTTTTAAAAATGATGAGAATAGTCATTAAACATTTATAATAAACAGCTTATAATAGCTGGCGGGGATCTATTTTGCTGCTTTTTCGAGATATATATGTAGCTGGCTTGGAAGTTGCACATAACACTTTATTGCGAATAACGAAAATTTGTCAAAGACTGGATTGCAATCCCTTCGAAGAATATTGTCTTATAAAAATTTAGATAATATTAGGTTGCTATCAATTTAAAGTTAAATATGCTCAAGAATATTTAAAATTCAAAACTTCTTAGTTATATCTTTTCTTTAAAAATTTAAAGACATTTAAAGGATAATATTTTCAAATAAAATCAAATTTCGAAATTTGAAAAAAAAATTAGTATCAATAATATAAGAAAATTCGCTGTTACAATCTCCTCCCTCAAAAAATATTTTCAAAGAATTTGCTAAACGATCGAATACACTGGAATTTATACTAATCGAACCTATATATATATATACCAGCTGGCCTGAAAACCTATCTCTTTCGTATTGACTCCGCAGCTGATCATGAGGTTGGCTAGCTGTAAGTTTTTTTTTTTTTTTTTCTTCCTTCCTGTGGGCAGCAGTATCAAGGTACTTCTTAAATGGGTTCTAAGCTAGATGCTTTTATGAGTAATTGGTGAGTATATTGACAAAAAAATAAAATAAATAAAAATTGGTAAGTCTATTGATTTTACGAGGTAGCTGTACAAAACCTGGGCCTAGCCCTTCAAGACAAGGTCATCTTTCCCCTACAAGGGGCATCTCAGTGTGCAAACAATCCGTGTCTCCAAAATACAAGCAAGTGGGCTGCACAAAGGACAAACAAAGAAAATACACCAAAAAAAAAAAAACGACCAGATTCTCAAGTTGCCAAAATATCTTCTGAGAGCCCCACACAATATTCATCAATATCCCTTTGGTGAGGTACTACCACTGATATGCCATAATTCAGGACTCGTTTTATTTTGTGACCCTCAACTCAACTAGGAGTCAAGGTTACTAAGGGCTTAAGGACTCGTTTGAGACGATAAATCACAACTTAACTCGTCAATCAATTGTAGTTAATTTTCACGACTAGGCTAGTAATTAGCGCATGCAGAAAAGCAGTACTTGATTGACTTTAACGCTTATGTACCAAAAAGAAAAACAGTCAATTGACTAGCTAGGGCATGTTTACTGTATATATACAGCGTAAGTACGTCGCTTTCAGACAACCGCGCTTCCCTTTCTTTTCTCAAATTTTGATTCAATATATTCACGCCAACTTGTCCGATCCAGGCCTAGGAGATAGAATATTATTTTGGGGTTTAAGATTACGATCTTCTTTATCTTCTTAAGATCACTATAATACAGTTAACTAACACTTGTTCAATTTTCTTCATTATCTTCACCCTCCATATCCTCATGAAGATTCTTGACCTGTTCCTCCCCACGCCTTCTACAATAATATAGAACAATTTCTGATCAGGTTGCTACTCTGTCCACATCCGATAGTCGGGTGAGAGAAAGGATAGCTAGAACTTGAGGCTCAGTCTTATCGAGGTGAGAACGTAGTCTAGGATCGAAGAAAAGGAGAAAAGGTTGCTCATCTTAAAAATGTAAACGGAAATTGTGAAAGAATGCGAAACTAATTATTCCATTGGCGAGTCAGGGAGACACGTCGATTCTAGTAGGAGTTGATCCATCCTGTAGCGCCGATGGGACAGAATGAAGAGATATCTAAAGGGCAAGGGGATTCATGCCAAATAATTTGGGAGTATGGGCGGAAATGGAAATTCAGAAGGTTAAGAGGGGGGGTTTGCGGATTCAGCAAGGTGGCTAGTTTACAGGATGTCGATAGGAAGTCCCAAGCTACTTTCGGGCAAGGAGCTTGAGACGCTCATGAATATTTAACAATATTTGTTGGGTTTTGTAAGCAGTTTATAGCTGTCCAGGATCTATTATTCTATTTGTCTGCTTTTTTTCGATATGTACTCGGTTCTCTGGTTTTTTGTAATTAGAAGTGTCCTTGGTACACAAAAAGAATGCTTTCTCACCAAGTATTAAAAATAATAACGAAACATGTTGATATATGGACTAGAATCCTCTGCCATTCAATTGCATCTTGAAATTTGGAGAGAAAATAGTGTAAGGCCTACACTGTCTGACACTTTATATAATAATATTAAATAGTATATAATTTATATATTGTGTCTATCTTTTTAGATGAGAACGGTAGATAATTATAATTTGTTGATATGGATTTGCTTTCTCTAAGAGAATCTCAGCTCTTAGTACTACATAAAAAAAAGTTCCCAACATGCAAATAGTCAGTTTACAAATTCTATAAAAATGGCGACCCTTATATTGAGGAAATATAAAAGTCCAATTCTTAAAGAAAGTAAACCTTGATTCGGAACTATCACCACTCTCATGATCCCTTAATTCATTTTCTTACTGATAAGTGGAAACCACTCTCAGTAAGAAAATGAAGGGATCATCTGCGTCAAAAAAAAAAAAAAAGTAACAACCATTTTATAATTCATGCTACTTCGTAATTTGGTCGATATTATTGTCATCAACGTAAGTGGTTTGGGACGTTTTTGAGACGTCCATGCATGGAGGTGCGATACTCTCCTTCTTTTGTGTTTTGTTTGTTGGGGTGAGGGAGAATATATATATATATATATAGAAAAGGAAGAATAAATTTTCGATACTCTTAATTTTCTTAGGCTTCATTTGTCTCATCATAAAAAAGAATTCGAAATGTGTTTTCCCTACTTTCCACAACTTTCCGGTATTCAAGAAGGTTGGTAAAATTTAGTCAAACTGAAAACAGCATTGGTCAAGGACAAGACGAAGCATTAATTTACTTAAAGTGATTCTTTTAAAAGAAGGTAATCTACTTTCTTAATTTCTCATTCTCTGGCAGCACTTGAACCTGCACTCTCTCTCTTTTTTATCATCTTCCCAGCTTTATTATCTTGATATATGTTTTATATATATTTATAATTTTATGTACTTTATTTTAAAAATAATTAAATTTTTTATAAAATATATTATTTTACTGTTAATTAAGAAAAAATCATTTTTTCTCTAATAGTTGTATGTAAATTATTTTAATTATATTCTCAAACGTGCCTCCTTATAAACTAAATCAAACGTAATTCTATCACTTTTTAGGTAAAGAATTTGACATTTTCAATGGGGAGGTAGAATAGGGTAAATGTACGTGCGTTCGAACTTATCAAAACCACACAATTTGAACCATCATCTAATGCCCAAAAGCCTAAACTCTTCGGATCATGCATGTAAAGTTTCTTCTTATAATAATATGGTATAACAAATATCACCAAATTAATGTTAAAATCCCTAGCTTATATACCACCAAACGAATGAGAAAAGGCCGTAAATAGCCAGGAGAAGATAGTACTTAAACAAGCCTCTTCCTATCCTGATACATGCACAATTTTTCATATTGTCTGATTTTATTCCTCTGATCAGTGGTAAATTTATTTACATGTGCTTTGTATCTTTCTTTTTCTTTGTTCATATGGGCTTTATTTCTGCTTGGTCTAGTTCGAAAACTCCTCCCACGCACGGCAAAGAAACTTTTGCTTCATACTCCAATTGGAACCTGACAAGTTTGATTTTTGCTTCGTGAATATTACATTTTATTTCAACAATCTTTCACGAAACGAATTAATAATTTCACGTCAACCTAAGAAAGAAGAAACGAGAGAGTAGTACTCCTCGCTAAAACATCTAAGGCACGATACACTGAAAGATTTAAAACATTTCTTTGTCAAACCAAACTTCTTAACATTGAAGCCATTTTAGCCGCAACCGCGACTAACCATCCAATTAGGTCACGCCATGAGAAACTGTGGTCGATGAAACATAGACCTGCAGCTCTTCGTCGGCTTCAAATTTAGCCATGTCTTCCTCATCCAAGTTAATCCATGCCTCTATTCCATTCCCTGACTTCGTGTCGAAGAAAGTAACTAAATTCTTGTAAAGCAATTTTGCCGACCCAACCCATACAGGCTTCCCCCACCCGAAATCGACTCCATATAGCGGAAACCTACACAAGCTGGTGATGCCCAGAGAAACCACCTCGCCTTTCATGAATTTTTCCGTGTTCTGTGCTACAAAATTAGACTGTCCACCATTTTCTTGGAAACGTTTCACATAATTCATGTCGATTTCTCTTATGGCATCTCTTACAGGAATAATGATGCCGTGAAACACGTCCTTATTGTCCCTGGAGATCGCAGAGATGGTGGGCAGGCCCATGTTTCCAAAGTATTCATCAGAAAGTGGCGGGTCCAACCTCTTGCGTATGTTCGAAATCTGGGACAGGGTGTAAAGCATGCTGGGGTCTGGTTGGGTTGCGGCAAGGAAGCGAATCCATATGAAAGCCGATAAGGCCTCCACACGAGTGGCACGTGGGTTTTCGATGCTCCGATCGTCTGTGCTATATTTTGCTCTAAGATCTTCTATTGCAGACGAGGCAAAGACGAATCTCTTTGTCACAATCTTGTTCTTAATTCCCGTCCCTCTCATTTGATTAATATGGCTGGGTAAAGTCAGCGGGGGGAAGATGGCGGCGGATTCGAATCTTGGAGTCGCAATGTCGTTACTTCCACGAGCAATTGCAGCCCAACTGTTGAGGAACATGAAGAACGAAGAAGCATCCGTAACCTTGTGGGCGAAGGCCAGACCGATCACGAACCCACCACAGGCGAAGGAGGTGAATTGGATTGCCAAAGGTATTTCACTGACATCGTCCAGTTCACAGGACAGGAACTTGTTGATTTCAGCTGGGTCTGGATCCTCAAGAAATTCAGAAAGTGTGCATGTGGCCTCGGCTTCCACGTAGTGGACGCCCTCGTCGTTGCAATCAACGTGGAAATTGTCCTTAACCCGTCCAGCTAGTGGGTAAAAACGTGCCAGTGCCTCGGACAAGGATTTCTTAATCCGGTCTTGGCGTTCTTCGCTACTGAGGTTAGCATCTCTCGGGTAAAAGAGAACAAAGGGCATGAAAATTGGAGGGATAATTTGATCAATGAATGAGAGAGTGTAATGGCGCAGGTGGTCCGGGGTTGTGGAAGAGGGTTTAATGGTGTCCTTAGAGAGAATTTCAACCTCAACCTTCATTCTTCGCGTTGAAGATATTAAGTGAAGCTGCAGAGAAAGAAAGGTAATTTAGTACTGCTACAGGAAGCTGAAAATGATGACTGATGGATATCGAGCCACATTGGCCAGCATGCTTATATAGAGGTACGTCCTGCTTATATAGGGACGTTTCACCTCCCCCACTCTTGAAAAGTCAACTGTGGTGTTTACATGATATGGGGTTTTGTGATTGTGGTTTCAGCAGACTGATACATCTTCCCCCTAACAACCGTCTATGGGACGTTTCACCTCTAGTTAATTAGCATTTCCTAGCTACGAACTATATTCACGTAAACCTAGGGGTTAGAGATCATTACTTCCATGCTTAAAATTAGTAAAAATTGAAGAAATTTTAAAGGTAAAAATCAGTTATCATAAAATAAATAATCTTTGATCACATAATTCAAGTTAAAAGAACCCAAAGACAACAGTGATCATATATGCCATTTAACTTTAAAAAGCCTAGTCAAAATTACTTTTGAAGTCCTTTTAAATTATCGCTATAAATTTCATTTCCGCCTAGTAAAGAACCAATCTGAGACTTGACATCTATACCATTCTTTTCTTATTACTTAGGGCATCACCTGCAGTCAGCTTTTGCGAACTTCCCTGCTGTGAAAACCAAGATCCTTTGTCATTACAATTACCTTTCATAGCAATCAAATCCTTGAATGCTTCAAAAGGTCAATATACCCATAAGTAAGCTATTTCTTGATTGCATGTAATCTTTCAACATATATGTTCTTTTATTTGGCTACTCTCCCTATAATTAAGATTACATAGCGGGAGAGCACACATCTGCAGCATATATAAGAGATATGAAGAAGCAATCAAAGTGTACGGTTAATTCCCTTCCACACTCGGTAGTAGACGTGGATGGGGCAAGGTGACTTTCAAGAAACGCGAATTTCGTGACCTGCGGGGGTTGCAGCACTGGTATTCACATTGAAATTAGGGAATTGCGGCCTCGATCGTTGTGCATATAGTTGATGGCTGGGATGGTCTAAGAATTGCTTTGGTTGAGATTCATGCTATTGGCCGAAGCTGGAGAGTCAGGGATCGAGCTGGGGGGCGGTTTTTAAAAGAATTTTTTTTTTTTTTTAACGTAAATGGTCCTTATAGTTTCCTTTTGTTATGAATTGGTCCATATGGTTTTAATTTCAACGATTTAGTCCATGTGTTTACCAATATGATGCGCGGAGATCTCTCTATTCATATCCCTATTAATCCGTTGACGGAATATGTTAACATGTACATTTTTAAATACTTAGATAATGCTGACATGTCAACGTATTCCGTTAAGGGATTAACGGAGGTGTAAATAAAAAGACCCCGTGCATCGTATTAGTAACCACAGGAACTAAATCATTGAAGTTGGAACCACATTGACCAATTTATAACAAAGTGAAACTATAGGAACCATTTAGATAATTTTCACTTTTTTTGTTTAGTAAAAAAATATTTTTTTTTAATGATCTTTTTGTATTTTTTGAATTTTGGTCCCTAAAATTTATTTATATATAATTGGCCCCTACGATTCAATACTGACTTTGTACATGCTGGAGACACATCATAAAGTCCATGATCGAAGTTCCACCCCCCGTTATATTCGTGTACTATATATATATATATATATCCACAGTGGAATTCAAATGATGAACTAAGGGATTCAGTTTATAATAATCATTTTGCCTCTTTGCCTTATGGATCTGAACTTTGACTTTCTTCTTCTGATCTTTGGCAGCTTAAAAAATAAATAAACGTCAAAGAAAACGAAAAAAAATTGCTCTTTATTTCTTGTTTTAATCCTGACCTAGTACTCATATTAGCCCTTAGACGAAAAACTCTAGACCTACTCCCGCTCACATCTCCTACATTGCAATTTCTTAGGGTTGCTACCCTGTCTACATCCGAGGGTTGGGTGCCAGACAAGAACTCATGAGGACAACATATATTATGTGAGAAATAATTGCCTTCATAAAATATTATCGAAGAAATTGGAGAATATCATTGGCTGATTAACAACCTGTACAAGTTGTGACAACGACGCGCGTCGACTGCGAGAAAAGAAACTGTGCAGTGGAAAAAAATAATATGACAAGCGAAATAATTGAGGATTGTTGCTTCTAAAATTCAGAATAATTTGGATTATGCGAGGGAATGATTCCCATATCCCAGTTAATCATTGGAAACATAACTTATTAATCAAGTAATTAATTAAGTAGTTGTCACAACTTGGTTTGTGAAGTACATTAGAGAAATCCAAATCCAACATACCCGAAGTATCTAATTGCTTGTTACTCTCCACACGGCCTTCTCCACTAATATACAGCAATTAATTCTGAGGTTGCTAACCTGTCTACGTGCCGTGGTCGGATGAGAGAAGAAAAACTGGGGGGAAAAGAAGGGAAAAGAGCTTGTAAAGATCATGATGTCATAGATCCTACTTTGACGATTTCTTAGGTAGTGGTCTAGTGATAGAAAAAGTGTTTTATCTTTTTCAAATTTTCAGTAAACTCTGCTCAAAGATGTTTATCCACGAGTTTGAGGCAAGACGCTTGTGCGCATGCAATATAGTGAAGAATTAGTCTATATTTTTCATCGCAACGATGCCAAAGATAGCATTTATTATTGCTTATAAAATTGTTTTAGAAATATTATAGAAGTAGCTTTCCTTCCTTCACTAATTAAAGAGGTAAACCCGGCCAACCACAAACCCCTATATATATATATATCTATGAAGAGTTAACTTATTACTCGAATAGTTGTCACAACTTGGCTAGCGGAGAAAACCCCTCTGTGTACAGCAATCGATTGATTGGCACATGTAATTTAATACTCGTGGCCTGCAGAGAAAACCGCTCTAGTTTTTCGATGCATTTCATACTAATTAACTGGTCCAAGAGGTTTAGAAATTAGAAGTGGATAATTATAATATAGGTCGAGAGATTAATTGATCTAGCAGCTAATTAACTCTCGCAGCGTATTGATGTACGTCTTGATTGTTAGTCCATTTTGATCATGCCCGCCGGTTGGAATGTGTTTAGATATTGCGTTTTTTTTTTCTTTTTTTTTTTTGGGTGACCCTTTAACGTTTTGCTTGTGTGAAGCAAATTTTTTGTTTTTTGGGTGAAGCAAACTCATGTCAAACGACTAAAGAAAAATAATAAGCAAGGAGAAATTAGTTCACTAGACTTTCCTGTCCTAATATATATATTTCCGAATTTTTCGTGTCGGATTTTAATATTCCCGAGTGGTTATAAATTAGTTTATTATTGCTTAATTTCTTAATTGGTACGTCCTGTTTTACATATCCTTTATCTGATCTTTTCATTTGTAGGTGCTTTGTAATTGACGTCCGATTCTCCTTTGACGTCGTACTTTGTCTAGCTCCAAAATTCCTCCAATGGGAAAAAAGATTTGTGAAATATTCTCCGATTAAAACAAAATAACTTAGATTTTCATTTCAATTACATTTTCCGTAATCTTCCATGAAACAAACATATTTCACGCCATGACAAAAAAAAAAAGGGAGATAGTCATAGAAACAGTAATCGCATTCCCACCCTAAAAGATCTAAGACACGCATGTCTGGAATATTTAAAAACAATCAAACCTAGCTTACCATTAATGAATCCATTTTCGCCACAACCGCGCGTGATTACCCATCGAATTAGGTCACAGCCCTAATTCTGAGAAACTGTGGCGGATGAAACATAGGCCAGAAGCTCCTTGTCCTCTTCAAATTTAGCCATGTCGTCCATACCCAAGTTAACCCACACCTCTATTCCATTCCCTGACTTCGTGTCGAAGAAACCTATTAAGTTCCTGTACAGCATCTTAGACGAACTAACCCATACAGGCTTACCCCACCCGAAATCCGCTTCATATATTGGAAACCTGCACAAGCTGGTGATGGCGAGACCGACCACCTCGCCTTTCATGAATCTTTCCCGGTTCTGTGAGACAAAATTCGAGTGCCCGCCATTTTCTTGAAAACCTTTCACATAATTCATGTCGATTTTACTTATGGCGTCTCGTCCCGGAATAATAATGCCCTGAAACACATCTTCATTGTCCCTGGAGATCGCAAAGCCTGTGGGCAGGGACATGTTTCCAAAGTATTCATCAGAAAGTGGCGGGTCCAACCTCTTACGTAGGTTCCCAATGTAAGAAAGGCTGTAGAGCATGTTCGGAGCTGGTTTGGTTGAAGCAAGGAAGCGACTCCATATAAAAGCCGTTAGGGCCTCCACACGAGTGGCACGTTGGTTTTTGATGCTCGTGTTTTCAGTGTTGTATTTGTCTCTAAGAGTTGCTATTGCAGCTGCGTCGAAGACGAATCGCTTTACCACGATGTTGTCCTTTTCCGTCCCTCTTGGCGGAGTATGACTGGGTAAAGTTACCGGGGGGAAGATAGAGGCGGATTCGAATCGCGGAATCGCTATGTCGCTATTACCACGAGCAATAGCAGCCCAACTGTTGAGGAACAAGATGAATGAGGAAGCATCCGAAACTTTGTGGGCGAAGGCCAGACCGATCACGATCCCACCACAGGTGAAGGAAGTGACTTGGACTGCCAATGGTAGTTCATTGACCTCGTCCAGCTCACATGGTAGGAATTTGCTGATCTCAGCTGGGTTTGGGTCCTCCAGAAATTCGGAAAGTCTGCATGTGGCCTTGGCCACCACGTAGTCGACGCCGTCGTCGTTGCAATCAACGTGAGAATTGTCCTTAACCCGTCCCGCAAGTGGGTAAAATCGTGTCAACGCCTCGGACAAGGATTTCTTAAGCCGCTCGTGGCGTTCTTCGTTGTTGAGATCATTACCCGAGGCATCTCTGGGGTAATATAGAACAAATGGCATGAAAATTGCAGGGGTAATCTGATCAATGAAGGAGAGGGTGTAATGGCGGAGGTGGTCTGGGGTTGCTGAAGAGGGTTTAACGGTATACTTGGAGAGAATTTCCACGTCAACCTTCGTTATTTCCATGTTCAATCAAGCTGCAAAAATTACAGAGTTCACTGCAACTACACGTGAAGGTGAAACTAATGACTGGAGGCAAACACTGATCATGGAAAGCTCCATTTGCGAGCATGTTTATATAGAGGTACCGGCACCGCCAGCTGGTATATGCCAACTAATTCTAATCTTTTATCAATTTAGTAGTGTGCCACTCGATCATGAAGCACTCAACTGTGGTGTGTTTTTTTTTTATTATTCGTTTTTAGAAGCATTCAACTGTGGTGTTTATGCATGGACCATATATATCTGGTCCTTTTAATCCAAGTTGTCTCTAATAATTAACGAATATTCGTCTTGGATGCCTTTGAAATTAAATTGGTTTCGCCCGATCTTTGACGTACTCTTTCGTTTGGCTACCCAGCTCCCACGTAATACGTGAGAGCACTCCTGCAACACGATCGAGATATATATATATATATACGGAGAAGCATCAAGGTTCCCCTTCCACGCTATAGGAAGTAGACATGGATGACGCCAAATAACTTTCAAGGAACGTGAATCTACTGGCCTTCTGGGGTGGTATGCAGTACGTACAGACACTCCAATGGTAGGAATTGAAGCCATGTTATAGAGATAATTAACGGCATCGCCCCAGTCCGTACGTATCAAGTTCGAATCACCTACATGCGAGTTTGATACTCCTACTGCTAGGGAATTTAAAACTTCTCGCTTACAAAATAATAAGGCCGGTTTCGTGCGCACCACCCAAGGGACGTAAGTTACGTGGGAAACAGGTATAAACCTGCAGTAAAGTTTTTCAAATTGCTTTGGTGGTGTTTCGTGTACGTAATTAGCTAACAAGCTGGAGGCCCGCCCAACAAGTAATAGAAATCCTATTAAAAAAGTGAGGACATATATACGATAATGAGAGAAATAATCAAGAAAACATTAACTGGCATGGCACTTTTGTCTTACGTACGAGATTTAACAAATTATTTTATGTCTTTAATTTTCAACTGGTGTAGAGGGAGGCATATTATACAGTCCCCTTTTTCTTTTGTACATTGCTTTGTTTTCCTTTTGAGCGACAGCTTGTTTCCTTTCTGGATTAATAGAAATCCTACCTACCCAGAAGAATCTTTTCTGTTTTTCTTTTTTTTTTGGTAAGATAATATTTGTAACCCTAAAAAATGTTCATGAAGACGGGGCAGGCTCCAATTAAAAGTCAGGGAAGCTAGCAAAAGAGAGCTCCACAAAAACAGCAGTACAACTCAGCAGTAGTACAGGCCACACCAGATTAATTCACAGTAATCACATCATCACAAAAACAGCAAAGCAAGTTTCACCAGAAGAATCTTGGCCCTGCTCCTCTCGCCTGCGCCTTCTACGTTAATATACAAAGACTTTTTGGGAGAAATTGTTAAAAGCCGTTACTTATCTGACAAGTGAAATAATTTAGGATTATTGCTTTTAAAATTTCGAATATTTTGGATTATGTGAGGGAATGATTCCCATATTATTAATCATTGGAAACGTAACTCATTAATCAAGTAGTTGTTATAACTTGACTTAATGTTAAGTATACTAGAAAAATCCATGCAACGTGTTGAGTTTACATTTTTTTTTCAACATGGCTTATAAATAATAATAATAATAATATTAACAATTATAAATAATGAGATTAAACAATATATTTTGGCCGTTAGGTCATTTTTCTACGAAAATAGTATAATTACTCTGCTTCCCTAATTTGCTTTGAAATCGAGATTTAGAACTTTTATGGACCATACGTTGAGCAGGAAGAAGAGAGAGCGCAAAAGAGAAGAGTCGACTTAGACAGAATTCAAAACCCAAGAAAGAGAAAACAGATTTTTAGGAGAGAGAGAACGAGATTTTGAGTGTGTACTCAACCTTTGAGAAGGGATTCCTTTTTTAGGTGAGAAAGGTTTAAATATTACAAGACGAAAATCAAAACGCCCCCAATCGGATTAATTATCTCCTGATGACTCTTCATCAACCTTCACTTACCGCTATTAACAACGATATTGCGCAAAGAAAATTTTAGAATCTTGCTGTGGAGATGGAAGGTCATGAAAATTGGATGAAAACGAACTTGAACGACGATGGAGAAAATGAAGAGAGAGTCCGAAAAGCCTTAGTACTCATGGTTTTCTCATTCCATTCATAACTCTTTTCTACGGTCACGTACGCTAACTGGTCCTTAATTAAGGTTTAGAATCAGATATAATAATATATTTTGAGTTTTAAGATTACACTTCTTTTATCTTCATACAGCAAGTACTGATTAATCAATTAACTCAAGACCGTCATATAGTTTATCTCTCCCACTCCCACTTCCCAGTAAAGAGAAACTACTAAAAATATACATAAATTGACTCCATCAAAGTTTTTTATTTTTCAAATGTTTCACATGCTTCAGTCGTACTAGTTAATTAATTAGCTCTCTCCCTGTTTATCAGGCAGCTGGAATCTTGCTTCGGGTTTGCACATAATGCGCACATGGCCTGCCGGTTTCAACGGTACTTGTAAACATTTCTTATAGCTAGCTAGCTGGCCGAAGACCTATATATTTGACTGCATGCATGTTGAGGAAATATAAAACATATATGTGCTTTAAAAATCCTATATATATATATATATATATATTGATATTACTCTGTGTAAGTAATTGGTTGCATATATATAAAAATTTCCTCAGGCCAAGCTGCCAACGCATGCATGGGCAAGTGGCAACTGCTTTGTTGTCAGAAAGGCTGGCATGGTGGTATTGTTAAGTCAACTACGCAATAAGTAGGTCATGTTTACAAGAATTTCTAGAGAAATTTGGTGATATTGTAAAATTTTAGATAGATTGAAGTTTTATTGAATTTTGTATTAAAAAAAATAGTGGAATTTTTGAAAAATATATGTTTGGGAGAAGGTGAAAATTTTGAACCAAAATCAATTATAACAACAATTATTAACAATACGAACGGTACCGTGTTTTTCTAGTATACATGAAAAAATGCAAGTGAACTCAAATAATAAGGGCATACAAAGTATGACTTCTGCCCGCTTCCTGATGCAATTAGCATGGCATTTCTTCCTAAGAAGTTGACCTATTTTCTCTTGATGCAGATATTGTACACTTGCATGCAAATTAGAGCTTAAACCAGACAGTAGTTTACTAGAAGTACATATGTTTGCAGGTGGCATATATATATATATTCAGACATGGGTAACACTTTCTTTTGATTTTTTCTTTGTTTTTGGGGCATGGATCCATGTCTAAGGGAGGTTAGGACCAGAGGATATATGAAGATTTCCTAGACTTCTAAAATTAGCATTTTATATATCACGTGGATTTTTAAAATTAAAAAATAATTAAGTATTAGGAAAGTTACCTTATTCGTACGTATTCCAATAATAATGAAATGGCAATTAACTACTCATATCTCTATTTAGAGTCAAAATACGTTTTCTTTTCCTGGTCCAGCCAAAATTCATTACCCAGATACAGAGAAAAACAGATCCCAAATAAACCATATAATACCAAGAAATACATCCATGGGTCGGCCCGTCTCTAAATTAAGGTCTTTAAGAAAAATCATAAAAAGAAGCCTTCTGAATAAATTATAAACTATTATAAAAATAAATATTAATAAAATTTAGTTAAAATTTATTATTCTTCTTATTTTTTAAAATGTAAAATACTTTTCAAAGTTTTAGCATTTTCACATACAAGACAATGCTTCTTTAAATTAAATTAAAAATAAAAAATATTATTATATATTATAAAAAATTTAAAACTCATTATTTTCAATTAACAAAATAGCTTGATATGTTTAGATAATGAAATTTTTGGGATGTAAAAGGATGGAGTCCAGCTGAAAGTCTTCTTTAAAGACTAATTTGGCATTGACTCTAACGGGTTTCTAAAAATTCATTTCAATGGGCTGATTTTAGTTATCAATTAGTTTTATGGGCACAAAGCTCAACTTTTATATATATATATATATAAAAAAAAACTCAGCTTATAATAAGTAGGCATTTCTAGCATATTCAATGATAATTCAGAAAAAAAAAAATTTATCTGATCAGAACACGGCTTTAAAAAATTTATATTTGAATTAATAGATCTAATAATTCTAACGTTTTCTTTTTCTGTCTTTTTCTTTTCAAATAGTTTTATTATTACAGAAAAAACAGTTCTAGTAGTTATATCTTGGAAGTCCTCAAGAAATACAACTAGGCCTGCGGATGGAGAATGAAGTTTTTTGGGTAAACTCTCTTATTTTCAAGACTTCCTGTAATCTTCTCGTTCATTGTAGCAGATTTGGACCTTTAAACGTTGTTTGTCCATGTTCACAACTGATAAACATGGGCCCAGTTTACGTAAACATGGCTTACCAAAATCAAACAGGCCCAAAAAAGATGATTGAGCAAGCCCATTATTAAAGGGGCAAACCTACGGGTCCAAGAGGAAGCTACGGAACAGCGTCTTAAGAACAAAATAAAATACAGCGAAATTCTTCGAGGAATAAAAAAGAAAAGGGAACAAAACCAAGTTGTTAACTTAATATTGATGACATTAAAATATAGGGTAATTTCATAGTAAGTCTCTTAATTATAGATCAAAATTAATTTTAACTTCTAAGTTATAAATTATATTTTAAATATTATCAATTCTCATCTGCCATTTGATTTAAGTGTTAAGTCAAATGAAAAAAATGCAAAATGATAGAATAATTTTGTCTTAGAGAAGAATTTCAGTCATTTTCTATATGATTTAACTATTATTTCAAATGGAAATCAAGAATTGATTATATTCAAAATATAATAAAGATCTAAATAGGGTTTTGAAATTCAGGGAACAAACTTAATTTTAACTAAAATACCAGATTTGAAACTTAGAGGAACAAAATCAATTTTGACCTGATCACATTATCCCTTAAAACATTTTTAATACTCCTTGCAGATCTCAAGGAGAATGGGAACAGTTGACGTGTTAAAGCACGGTGAACGATGAACTTGCCAAGAAGAAAAATAATAATAAAACACGCTGAACTTTACGGTTCTACGCTTGATTTCTTCCGCCATTTCTTATCTTTTCGTCTTTGTTCATTAGGCTCTTGCTTCGGTCAATATGTAGCCAATGCATTGATATTGGAAGCCTTTGAGGAGACAGTTATGTTCATGTGGCGGACTTAGCAATCGGGTACTGGCGTTGAAAAAACTGCGTTGACCTCGATCGCCCAAGCAATCGGGAACGAGTTAGAACCGGTTGCCAAAAGCTGGGGATTGATTTTTGAATTTCCGGTGCTGGGAATTAGCGACTTGGAAAACCTAAATTCTTGATGGAGAGATTCTAGTCATCAATAGCATCCTTCAATTGCATCGAATGGTGAAAGACAGCAGCGAGGAGCTTTGTATTCCGTGTTACAGGGTATTACATGAGCTATCAGTCTATCACCCAAGCTACCTATGGGCTATGGCGCAGGAGGATGAGCCGGGCTGGTTTCCAGGCGATGCCTGTTAAGCTGATAAGTGATAACGCAGGCCAAACACTGGCTATGAAACTTGAAATGGGGCTCAAACATGACACTCTCACCAACACGAGAACGAGAACGAGAAGTAAGTTGGGTGACCAAATATTAGCAAGCTTACTTTGTTAATGCAGTCAGATTCTGAAACCATGGACCTTTCTTTATTTTTAGAGGACTTCCTTTTGGAGCATCCTTACCGGAGAAAAACCCTTCAAAAGAAGCCTAGGCAAGTCGGTAGAGGTCCCAAAATGCGGTCCCCCGGAGGAACTACGAACACTCCCTCGAGACTTCTGCTGGGAAAAATGGGCAGCTTGAGCCCTTGGTCGAACACCTCGTTGGACCGACAAAGGGAAGTAAATGTTTAGTTTTGAAAAAATATTTTTTGTATTTATTTTTTTTTAAAATTGTCTAAATTTTTTTGAAATTTGTGAAAATTTGTTAAAAGTTATTAAAATTTAAAAAAAAATTTGTTAAAAATTTGATAGAATTTGTAAAAAAATTTGTTAAAAATTATTAAAATTTTAAAAATGTTATTGAAATTTGTAAAAAAAATAATAGAATCGATAAAAGGATGATTGTGAAATTTTTTTTAAAAATTGCCTGAGACCAGTTAAAAAAAATAATTAAAAAGGCCTTATCATGTGCACGTGTACGAAGCTTAGTTCACCGTGTGTTGTCCCTCCATTCCCTGAGAGAGCAGTGAGCGCGTGTGGATAAGAGTCCCCTCGGACTTCCGCGATGCTATCTACCTCGCACCATAAAACGCAGAACCCCGTTGAAGACAGAGTTGCAGAGAAACTGTAAAATGGAGGTCGGTATGTCTCTGAACGCTTTGGTTCGGCTTCCCTTATCGAATACGAGAACAAGCGAAGGTGGGTTAGTCAAGCATTCACTTTCTTCCTCTACGAGAACGACTCAGAAGCCTCATCAGAGGCAGCAGAAGAACATATTTGTGGTTCGAGCGAAGGGAAAGAAAGGAATGCAAGCTCGTCAGTTTCAGAGGCCTCCACCTCTTGCCTTGCCCAAGATTGAAGACGATGGCAACCCCAAATTTGTGATCTTCATCCGTATGGCCAATGTGTGTTATCTGTCTTCCCTTGAGCTCTTGATTACTATGTCTTTTATGTCTCTTTTTTTTTTTGTTCTAAACAAAATTTCCAAGTAGAATCTTTTAATTTCTCTTTGGTTGTTAGAATACCGTGGGGAAGATAAGAGTTTTGATTTTGGTCTTGCCTGATTATATTGGTTGGTGGCACAAAGTTGAGGGTTATAGATTTTCTTTTCTTTCCGCACTGGTTTGCTCAACGGAGTCGAATTTATTCTTTTTTGAGGTCCCGATTTGATGAGCTTTCAATGCACAAATATTGACTTCTTTTCGATTCTCCTTTTGCAACCAAAAGGGGCATACTTGTTTCACCTGTTGGGCTAGACCGTTTTGTTCTTGTGTATGTTTACCGGATGCTTTCTTTTTTCGGGGCCAGTAAAATCCGAATTATCAGATGCTTCATCTAAGAAATGGATCCCGTTATGGTTCTTTATATTCAAAATCAGTTATGCGAGTGTTAGTTTTTTTGGTGCTGTTAGTTTGAATTTCTTTCATAAAAGAAGTTCATCAGTTTTAAGCGCGACTAGATATTATGCTCAGTGATGGTGTCTGTGTTTTTGAACAAAGCGATTGGCTGTTCTGTTGCCAGGAGTCCTCTGTATCGTTAGTATTCTGTGTCCAAAAACAATTCGGTTTACTTCGCCTTCCAATACGAGAGTTCATCATATATGTAATTTCTTGACTTTAGAATGCCTCTGAGCAATCATAAGCTGATGTGCTTGTGGGATTTCCTCATTCAGTTATTTTCCCCCCTGACCCAGTCAGAGAAATGATCAATGGCTTCCCGGTCATTTGTTTGCAATGATTGATATATGGGTTCTTGCATACTCATCTAGCTCTATGATGGGATTTTTTTTTCTTATTCAAGTTATAGTGCATAGTCAATAAGCACATCTCCAAATTCGTCCTATTTGTGCAGGTTTATCTTTGGTATCCGCTTAGCCTAATAACAGGTGGCACCACTGCCAAAATCATGGTTGCAGCCAAGGATAACTTTCTGGGGAAATACATCTACAAAGATACACTTGCTAGAAATCTTGCGACAGTCATTTACCGTGTAAGTTCTGTTTTACTGTTATCTTCTACTCATGGCCCTTGGGTTAGAAAGTTAGCTGCTCCAGGAAACCATGATGGGTCCTTTTTCTTTTTTTTTGGAGTTTTTGTTTCTTGTGGGGTGGGGGAGGGGAGAGTGTGGTTTGGTCTTGCCTTATTCTTTTCTCATCATTGCTTAATCTTTTATGCAAAATGATATGAAGAGGTTTCAGTCAATAAAATACTTTCACTGCCTCTCTTCATCGGGAACTAGCCCAAATTTCGTCATGCCTGATTTTGTTGTCAACTGGAAGAGTCTGCGGTCATACACCCACAAACAACTAGTGCACACCAATGTTACAGATGTTCGGAAGCTTTTTGTGTTCTCTATTTTTCAATGCTGTGTGAGACCTTTCCTACCACTGCTGCCAAGCATGACTCTCACAAAAATTCTTCCATTAATTTATAGGTATGAGTTCTAGATTGTGTTTCATATAATTGATTCAATTTGCTATTTTTCGATGCTGTGTTGAGACCTTTCCTACCACTGCTCCTAAGCATGACTCTCATAAAACTTCTGCCTTCTCCTTGTCAGTATGAATCTGAGACTGTGTGTAATGTAATTGGTCCGCTGGTAAACAACATCATGGAGTGCATGACATATTTCTTCTTTAGTGACTCTTTTGAGTTGTCCTCAGTCTAATTTTCATGCACTGCTGACAGCTGGTGTATGATTGCAATAGGATGAGAAGGAAATACAGAAGACAGCATTCAAGCAGCATAGGGTATTGCGAACAGCAACTGAGTTCAGATATGGTTACAAGATAGTGGTAAATATGCTTTAACCTCCACTTTCTTTAGTATCTCCCCTTTTTGTGTGAACTACACTCATACATATAAGTTGGTCAGATGCAAATTTCTCTTATCCTTGTCTAAGTTGTAGGAGTGCTGAATAATGCAGGAAAATGGCAATTTGAGAGCAGCCCTTTCTACGACAGATGTTATTGAGGTGACAATTGGTTTTTTCCTTTTCCATTTTATTTTACTGTATGTAAATAGATGTTAGGATTTAGGTTACATATACTTTTATAGATTATTAAACAACCTAAGACCTAAGCTAGGTGACTTAACACTCCAGCTAGAATCTGAATTTATTGATTGTCTACAATGTCGTGTGCTGTATGTTCTTTATTCAGCTGAGATCCTGACTTTGGTGGTTTTTAAGTATCCTCATGCTTCTGAATCTAAAATTCAGCTACCACCACGAGATGAGCTCAAAACAGTTCTTGATAAAGTCAAAGACTTCTTTGGGGATGCAAAGGAATCTTTTGGGAAACTGACAGCTCTGAGTTCTACCACAACAGAGGAGTTGGAGGAAAAGTCTAAAGAGAAGGCCAAGTGAGTTTGCTGGAAGAAAAATATAATTTTTTTCCCTCCAAAAATCTATTACGGTCAGGGATAAGTTGAATCAGCTGTCCACTTATTTTAGTTTTGTTACTAGATATCGATTCCTTTCAACCATTAAAATAATGATCCTGTGATTGCCAGGGTTAAAGGCTGAAGGGGAAGAAACCATTTGCATTGCATATCACAGTGATCCTTGGTGCCTGTGAGTTCCACAGTCCTCAAGTGCTCGTATACCAGTGCACTACAAGATGCTGTAACAAAAATCTAAAGCACAGTTTTGTTTTCTTTGTATATTAAACATCAAACCAAAGTTTTGTT
Source organism: Morella rubra (assembly GCA_003952965.2). Taxonomy (NCBI): domain Eukaryota; kingdom Viridiplantae; phylum Streptophyta; class Magnoliopsida; order Fagales; family Myricaceae; genus Morella; species Morella rubra. The sequence goes on along the minus strand of RXIC02000091.1, from coordinate 37,935 downwards.
CGCTGCTGGTATTGTTCACATGCAAATTTAGCTTGCGTTATAGCATATACAGGAGATATCTCATGATGTTTTCTGCTGATTGCGATTCAGTTAGATAGCCTTTTGGCAGCTTGGTGAGATACTGTTCTGCATTTCTTTCTGTATTAGGAAAAGTAAGAATTACTGGTTATCTAACATCTAAATAAAGGGATTTAAACTCTTCACTCTCATTGTCTAGGGAGGCATACAGAACATACTTAATAGTAATAGTAAACCATCAAGATTCATAGTAACGAATGATCTTGATTTGGACAATGTTCTTTTTTCTAAGCAAAAAGATTTGTCAAGGATGAACCATTATCCAGGCCAAAATTCCTACTATTTAAACACGGAATTCCACGTGACACATAATGGGTTTAGTAAGATTCGAACCTTCATTGGACATCACTCTTGGATTCTAATCAAAGCTCAGCACTATTAAGCCACCACCCCCACTAGTTGGATTTGGACAATATTAATCCAAGGCTTCCACCGCTTTTATTATTCATCTTTTCTTCCGGCTGCTTACAGTGAATGAAACCCTACTTAATTGAACTAAAATCTCAGATTTGATAGCACTAACATTCATGGTAGTATCCATGTCACATAAACGTACATTCTTGGAAGCCTAGGAAGTCACAATTGGGCATAATCAGCCCTTGAACTCATAGAACTCAATAGCTGTTGGGACAAGAACAATAGGAGTTCTCTTTCTAGTGGCAAGCCCGAAAATCTCACTAAGGTCCATCTCCTCTGCACCAACCCCCTTTGGCAATGCCCAGTCAAAGTGATACAAAAGGCGAGCCAATGCTATCTCTACCGTGGCTAATCCAAAGGAATAACCAGGGCAGCCTCTCCTGCCTCCACCAAATGGTAGAAACCTAAAGTCTTGATCCTTAATATCGATGTCATTACCCATGAACCTCTCAGGATTGTATTCCAGAGGATTTTCCCATGACTGTGGATCCCTCCCAATGGCATAGGCGTTGATGAGAATCCTAGATTTTGCAGGTATTTCGTAGCCATCTAGATTGCATTTCTCCATGGATTCTCGAGGCACAAGGAGGGGGACCGGAGGGTGCAACCGCATTGTCTCTTTTATCACGGCTTTCAGGTAATGAAGGTGTTGAAGATGGCTCTCTTCAACTTTCCCTGTGCTGGATGCGATATTCCGAACTTCTTCCTGTGCTTTCTTCATCACCATGGGGTTTCTAGCAAGCTCCGTCATTGTCCATTCTAATGTTGCTGATGATGTATCAGTTCCGGCAACAAACATATCCTTAAGAAAGAAAAACATCGTTGTATTAGGCAAGCCTCCTAAACCCTTAGAGCTACGCAAGTTAGAAAATCAAAAGATTTAAGTTAAGTATTCCAAATATATCTCTCAACCCAAACCAGCTCGCTAAAGACAGAGAGAGAGAGACACACACACACACACACAAAGAGACAGAGAGATACCAGTACGAGAGCTTTGAGATTATCATCTGTGATGGGAACCTCCAGGTCCGCTCGTTGCTGCACTCGAAGCAGCACATCAACGAAGTCCTCCTTCTCCCTCACACCAGCTCTGCTGCTCTGCTCCTCCACATGCTCTCTTATAATTTCATCACAAACTGCTCTCAGGTCGTCCAAGTTGCTGGTCAACCTCCTTTTGTAGCCACTCAGCGAGTTGACCCATTCCCAATCAGGGAAAAAGTCCCCCAGACAGAACCCTGCAAACAAAGCCTGTGTTTCTGTCAAGACCTCAACCAAACGACGCTTCTGTCCCTCTCCTGACTCCTCCTTGAACCTCTTCCCGAAGGCCACGCGACACAGGATGTCGTTTGCCAAAGTGAAGAATAGCTTGCCCAGGTCGATTTCCGACCCTGACTGAGCTGACACGGAACCCAGCAGCCGATTCACCTCCTCGTCGCGTATGAGCTGGAAAGAGCTGACCCGTTTCGAACTTAGCAGCTCGGTGACGCAAATCTTTCTGGCTTGGCGCCAATAGGGGCCGTAGGGTGAGAAAGTAACGTCGGAGCAGCCAAAGGAAAGGTACTGAGCGGATAGAAGCTGCGGGCGGCTCGCGAAGATGTGGTCGTGGGTTTTGAGGACGAGCTTGGCGAGGTGGGCGGAGGAAACGACGACCGTGGGGACCTGGCCGAGTCGGAGGTGGACAATAGGGCCCAGCTTGTTGGCGAGTTGAGCCAGGGAGTGGTGAGGCATGTCCGTGAGCAGGTGGAGATGACCGATAATTGGGAGGCCCGGTGGTGACGGTGGCCTGGGTGACTGCGGTCTGCTTTGCCATTTTTGTAGGCTAAGGATCAAGAAAAAGAAGGTAGCAAACAGGAGGACTGGTAGATAAAAGGATTCCATCTCTTTCTCCTCCGTCGTTGTAACAGCGGGGTGCCTAGAAAAAAAATACAGCGGGGTGGTGGAAGGGTGTAAAACAACGAAAGGCTGACAAAATGACATTTACAGCAAACATCAACGATAATGGTCAATATGAAACACTGTTTGAGTCTGACTGAAAAAAAAAAAAAAAAAAAACACTGTTTGAGTCGCCATATATATATATATACACGCGCGTGTGTGCGCGCGGGAAAAATACAATTTTTCATCTACAGACTATCCAGTTAGTGATACATTATACCTCAAACTATCATCTTTAAGATATTGTACCTTCAAACTACTAATATTAGATACTTTGCATCCTAAATTACTTACTTTGACATATTACATCTTCTAACTATTAATAGTAAACACTTTGTACCCTCTATTTGATAATAATACTCTTAAATTAATGAATTGACAATAATATTTTCGATATATATAAAATGGGTCAAGGATATTATTATTATTTTAATCTGAAAATTTGAAAAAGGGTGCAAAGTGTCAAAATTTGGTAGTTAGAGAGTGTAATGTATCAAAGGTACAGTTTGTTTCCCTAATATTTTGGGGCATGAAAATTTTCAACAAAACAAACACACTCTAAAATTTTTAACTTTTACACATACATACTTCACCTTTCACAAACCCCAATAAATCTCAATAAAGTAAAGATTCTAAAATTTCAAGAATATTCTTCAAAATTTTGACAAACAAACCCTCTAAAATTAGTAGTTTAAAATGTAAATATAGAAATTTATGGGTGAAAAATTGTATTTTTTTCATATATATATATATATATATCACCAAGATCCGTAAGCAACCAGCTGAACAGTGCTCTATATATACCTAGATCCGTAAGCAACCAGCTGAAAGCAACCAGCTGAACAGTGCTCTATATATACCTAGATCCGTAAGCAACCAGCTGAAAGCAACCAGCTGAACAGTGCTCTATATATACCAAGATCCGTAAGCAACCAGCTGAACAGTGCTCAGTTTTATTACAAAAGTCAAAAGGATAAAGCTGCACAGTGCCTGCCACCTACGTACCTTTCTTCAATTTCGTTGCGTACCCCGTAACCCTTTCTTTGTTTTCCTGTACATTGATAACTCTTTGAGGGCGCGTGCAAATCATCAGTTTTTACCAAACTTTTAAGTTGGCAAATATTATTCGTTCAAACGTTTATAAAATAAAAATAATTTATTTCTATTAAATAATTATTTTTTATTATAATAAATATTAAAAATTTATTAAAATAATCTCTCTTCACTTTTTCTAATAAATTTTTATAAAATTTAACTTTATTATTATTATTTTTTCATTCAACCCAGTAAAACTACAATCTTCAATCTTTACAACATTGTCTAAATATTTCAATTAATTATATATTAGTTGACCGTTATATGATCAAGAAACTAAAGTCACACACTTTCAAATGCACAGTTGGGACACCCAAAATCCGCACGGACTTAAGTTCTAAAAATTTTACTTTGTTATTTAGTAGCTAATCATGATTTTTGTTTGCAGTTCTCTTTCTCGTTGGCCTAGTTTCTGGAACTCAGGATAAACTTCCGGAGCATTTGGAGGACAAATATAAACTTGAATTTTTTTTTTTATTTTTTTTTGTTAACACATTGGTTATATGGTTGATTATTGTAAAAAGGGCAGAATCTCTGGAGCGATCACATTGACATCGTCTACATTGAGGTTGAACTTAAATCAAAAAAGGAAAAGGAAATAAAATATGTTTCCTAATTAATATTGAGCCAATTATTTTTTGGAATAAATCTGAAATTCATCCACGTGATTTATCATTTTATCTAATTACTTGCTTTAAAACAAATCCTGAAGTTATCTGGGCGCGAGTATTGGTCTCCATTATATAGAACACCGCCGTTTCTTGGAAATATATATACCGCGCGCTCTCTAACAGCAGAAAACACATCTAGCCAAAAAAAAAAGAACATCGTCGTTAATCGGTCGTCTAAAGAACGATAAACGGTTAGGATACGATATCAGGAACGGTACGTCGTTTAGTGCCGATTTAGAGGTGTTGACTGGAGTTAAAAAGTTTATTTTCTTTAGACCAAAAAAATTGCGTATGTTTTCGCGGACCTTTCCTTATCCGAAGGAAGGTTTCTGGACTTCTCCAGAGGACTCAAATCCCCTCTAGTACCTCGATGTTTTGTTTTCCAGAAACCTCGACAATTCCCCTTAAATATGGAAGGAAACCCCATTTCTATGCTGTCACCAAAAATCCTTGCGTCCCTAAGTACTACCAAAAACCTTGCGCCGGCACATAACTTTTTCTCGTCCGAGAAACTCAAAGAAAAAGAAAAGAAATGTCTCAAGCTGTCTCAAATTTGAGCCTGTCTCTGCCTCTGCCTCTGCCATGGGAAAGGCGCAGTAATTCTCCGAAGCTGCTATGTTCAACACTTCCCCAATTCTTCAAACCAATCAGCAGTGGAGGCCTAGCCCAAAAAAGCATCAGGGCCATGGCAGGAGAGAACAGGGATAATCTCGACCACTTGCAGAGGATCAGCAGGAACCAACAACCCAACCCCAAGAGGCGAGTAGCCCCGGTTGCTCCTACAGGTACACATTCAAAGCCCAAACAAATCTCAGTTAATGGATTTTTTGTTTTTGGGTAATGTGTTCTTTGTTTTTCTTTTACAAACACTAACTGAATATATTTAAACTCCTCGGTATTGAATGTTGTTTCTACTCTACGTTTTATGCGTACTGTGTAGGGTTGTGGGACCGATTTCCAACGGCAAGAACGGTGCAGCAGATGATGGAGACAATGGAGAGGATGATGGAGGACCCGCTTGCGTACTCTGGAGGGTGGCCCCCGGCGTCGCCGAGCGAGAATGGAAGGTACAGCAGGGGAAGGACACCCTGGGAGATCAAAGAGGGTGAGAGTGAGTACAAGATGAGGTTTGACATGCCTGGGATGACCAAGGAGGATGTGAAAGTCTGGGTGGAGGAGAAGATGCTGGTTCTGAAAGCTGAGAAGGAGCCCAAGAAGGAAGGTCAGGATAGTCGAGAGGAAGAGCAGGAAGAGTGGTCTGCCAAGAGCTATGGCAAGTACAGCTGTAGGATTGCTTTGCCGGAGAATATTCAGTTTGAGAACATTAAGGCGGAGGTTAAAGATGGTGTTTTGTACATAACTATCCCGAAGGCCAGCAGCTCTGGCAAAATTTTGGACATCAATGTTCAATGATAACTTTTGTCCCAGAGAGGATAAGGATGTGGGGTTTACTTTTCTCATAGCAAATCCTTTTCGAAATTGTAGGTGTAATCAAAGAGACGATATTGCAAATTTTAAGGGGCTTGTTTTAATTTACGTTCGACTTATAAGCTATGGTTTTGGTTGGTCTTTTTCTGTTTAGCATGTTAAATTGGAGGTCAAAATAGTTGTGCAGAGTCCAGACTATGCACCGATAGAGTCTCCTCTACAATTTTTCTGGTTATTGCACTTTTCTACCAAGTAACCGGGAGAGATCTCGGGACATCTTACCGGAATTCATGGAGCACCTGAAAACATGCTCGGTATTCATGGCTTTAGGACACGCTGATATCCACAACATGAGAAGAAACTCTCTTGGCATTTTCTCTACGGAGGTTCCGGAAGCCTGCTGCGGTTGCGTCTTAGAAAATTCATTCTAGTCCTGACATTTTACAGACCAAAATTACTTTGTAGCAAACACCGAGAAGAAACAACCTCGAGACTAAAAGTAATGTCGGAAGCAAAGCATGTAGACGACGAAGTCAGCAGGTTATTCTTCTATAGCTTTTGAAAGGGAGGAGCGTAAGGGCTTTGGATTTGAGAGAGTTTTTAAGATGTAAACGTAAGTTAGCTTTTTGGTTTATGTAACTGATGATGTCAAAATTGATCTGCCCTAACCGACGTGCAATGGGCCGTCTCTACGCCGTTCTTTTTGAGATTTTGATGTGTAGGAATTTGTAAGAGAATATAACTTAATGCATTCAAATCAGTACGTACATGTGGGTTTTTATAAGAGTTTTGTGTGAACGCCTTATTGGAGAGGCGGGATTAAGTGGACAATGTATCGTGTCTTTTCTTATTGGGGATATTTATATTTTCCTGAATTGAGTATTAATTATTGGGCATATGAAAGCTTTCGGCGGCCAACAAGGCACGGTGGAAAAGGTTTCTTTGCAAACGGAGCTTTCTTTGCTGCTGATGGCACACGGGGGGAAAGATTTCTCTGCGGGTGGAATGTGGAGATTCTCCTGATCCTTTCACAATTTGTTGGCTTTTTCCTGTTGGGTCTCATTAAACAGTGTTTGGCCAAGTTTGTCAGGTGGGTTGAAGATTTCATACCTATCAGAAACCCAAAAAAATAAAATATAAAAAATTAAAATATAAAGTATAAACTATTAACAAGAGAGTAGCTAACTATTTATCTTTCATGCTTTTTTCAAAAGTTTTCCCTTTCATTTTTTTTATTTCTGTATTTAATGTTGGAAATAAATACTAGGAAATAAAAAAACAATGAAAGGGAAAACATTTTAGAAAAAAGGATGAAAGATAAATAGTTAGCTACTCTCTTGTTAATAGTTTATACTTTATATTTTATTTTTTATATTTTATTTTTTTGGGTTTCTGATAGGTATGAAATCTTCAACCCACCTGACAAACTTGGCCAAACACTGTTTAATGAGACCCAACAGGAAAAAGCCAACAAATTGTGAAAGGATCAGGAGAATCTCCACATTCCACCCGCAGAGAAATCTTTCCCCCCGTGTGCCATCAGCAGCAAAGAAAGCTCCGTTTGCAAAGAAACCTTTTCCACCGTGCCTTGTTGGCCGCCGAAAGCTTTCATATGCCCAATAATTAATACTCAATTCAGGAAAATATAAATATCCCCAATAAGAAAAGACACGATACATTGTCCACTTAATCCCGCCTCTCCAATAAGGCGTTCACACAAAACTCTTATAAAAACCCACATGTACGTACTGATTTGAATGCATTAAGTTATATTCTCTTACAAATTCCTACACATCAAAATCTCAAAAAGAACGGCGTAGAGACGGCCCATTGCACGTCGGTTAGGGCAGATCAATTTTGACATCATCAGTTACATAAACCAAAAAGCTAACTTACGTTTACATCTTAAAAACTCTCTCAAATCCAAAGCCCTTACGCTCCTCCCTTTCAAAAGCTATAGAAGAATAACCTGCTGACTTCGTCGTCTACATGCTTTGCTTCCGACATTACTTTTAGTCTCGAGGTTGTTTCTTCTCGGTGTTTGCTACAAAGTAATTTTGGTCTGTAAAATGTCAGGACTAGAATGAATTTTCTAAGACGCAACCGCAGCAGGCTTCCGGAACCTCCGTAGAGAAAATGCCAAGAGAGTTTCTTCTCATGTTGTGGATATCAGCGTGTCCTAAAGCCATGAATACCGAGCATGTTTTCAGGTGCTCCATGAATTCCGGTAAGATGTCCCGAGATCTCTCCCGGTTACTTGGTAGAAAAGTGCAATAACCAGAAAAATTGTAGAGGAGACTCTATCGGTGCATAGTCTGGACTCTGCACAACTATTTTGACCTCCAATTTAACATGCTAAACAGAAAAAGACCAACCAAAACCATAGCTTATAAGTCGAACGTAAATTAAAACAAGCCCCTTAAAATTTGCAATATCGTCTCTTTGATTACACCTACAATTTCGAAAAGGATTTGCTATGAGAAAAGTAAACCCCACATCCTTATCCTCTCTGGGACAAAAGTTATCATTGAACATTGATGTCCAAAATTTTGCCAGAGCTGCTGGCCTTCGGGATAGTTATGTACAAAACACCATCTTTAACCTCCGCCTTAATGTTCTCAAACTGAATATTCTCCGGCAAAGCAATCCTACAGCTGTACTTGCCATAGCTCTTGGCAGACCACTCTTCCTGCTCTTCCTCTCGACTATCCTGACCTTCCTTCTTGGGCTCCTTCTCAGCTTTCAGAACCAGCATCTTCTCCTCCACCCAGACTTTCACATCCTCCTTGGTCATCCCAGGCATGTCAAACCTCATCTTGTACTCACTCTCACCCTCTTTGATCTCCCAGGGTGTCCTTCCCCTGCTGTACCTTCCATTCTCGCTCGGCGACGCCGGGGGCCACCCTCCAGAGTACGCAAGCGGGTCCTCCATCATCCTCTCCATTGTCTCCATCATCTGCTGCACCGTTCTTGCCGTTGGAAATCGGTCCCACAACCCTACACAGTACGCATAAAACGTAGAGTAGAAACAACATTCAATACCGAGGAGTTTAAATATATTCAGTTAGTGTTTGTAAAAGAAAAACAAAGAACACATTACCCAAAAACAAAAAATCCATTAACTGAGATTTGTTTGGGCTTTGAATGTGTACCTGTAGGAGCAACCGGGGCTACTCGCCTCTTGGGGTTGGGTTGTTGGTTCCTGCTGATCCTCTGCAAGTGGTCGAGATTATCCCTGTTCTCTCCTGCCATGGCCCTGATGCTTTTTTGGGCTAGGCCTCCACTGCTGATTGGTTTGAAGAATTGGGGAAGTGTTGAACATAGCAGCTTCGGAGAATTACTGCGCCTTTCCCATGGCAGAGGCAGAGGCAGAGACAGGCTCAAATTTGAGACAGCTTGAGACATTTCTTTTCTTTTTCTTTGAGTTTCTCGGACGAGAAAAAGTTATGTGCCGGCGCAAGGTTTTTGGTAGTACTTAGGGACGCAAGGATTTTTGGTGACAGCATAGAAATGGGGTTTCCTTCCATATTTAAGGGGAATTGTCGAGGTTTCTGGAAAACAAAACATCGAGGTACTAGAGGGGATTTGAGTCCTCTGGAGAAGTCCAGAAACCTTCCTTCGGATAAGGAAAGGTCCGCGAAAACATACGCAATTTTTTTGGTCTAAAGAAAATAAACTTTTTAACTCCAGTCAACACCTCTAAATCGGCACTAAACGACGTACCGTTCCTGATATCGTATCCTAACCGTTTATCGTTCTTTAGACGACCGATTAACGACGATGTTCTTTTTTTTTTGGCTAGATGTGTTTTCTGCTGTTAGAGAGCGCGCGGTATATATATTTCCAAGAAACGGCGGTGTTCTATATAATGGAGACCAATACTCGCGCCCAGATAACTTCAGGATTTGTTTTAAAGCAAGTAATTAGATAAAATGATAAATCACGTGGATGAATTTCAGATTTATTCCAAAAAATAATTGGCTCAATATTAATTAGGAAACATATTTTATTTCCTTTTCCTTTTTTGATTTAAGTTCAACCTCAATGTAGACGATGTCAATGTGATCGCTCCAGAGATTCTGCCCTTTTTACAATAATCAACCATATAACCAATGTGTTAACAAAAAAAAATAAAAAAAAAAATTCAAGTTTATATTTGTCCTCCAAATGCTCCGGAAGTTTATCCTGAGTTCCAGAAACTAGGCCAACGAGAAAGAGAACTGCAAACAAAAATCATGATTAGCTACTAAATAACAAAGTAAAATTTTTAGAACTTAAGTCCGTGCGGATTTTGGGTGTCCCAACTGTGCATTTGAAAGTGTGTGACTTTAGTTTCTTGATCATATAACGGTCAACTAATATATAATTAATTGAAATATTTAGACAATGTTGTAAAGATTGAAGATTGTAGTTTTACTGGGTTGAATGAAAAAATAATAATAATAAAGTTAAATTTTATAAAAATTTATTAGAAAAAGTGAAGAGAGATTATTTTAATAAATTTTTAATATTTATTATAATAAAAAATAATTATTTAATAGAAATAAATTATTTTTATTTTATAAACGTTTGAACGAATAATATTTGCCAACTTAAAAGTTTGGTAAAAACTGATGATTTGCACGCGCCCTCAAAGAGTTATCAATGTACAGGAAAACAAAGAAAGGGTTACGGGGTACGCAACGAAATTGAAGAAAGGTACGTAGGTGGCAGGCACTGTGCAGCTTTATCCTTTTGACTTTTGTAATAAAACTGAGCACTGTTCAGCTGGTTGCTTACGGATCTTGGTATATATAGAGCACTGTTCAGCTGGTTGCTTTCAGCTGGTTGCTTACGGATCTAGGTATATATAGAGCACTGTTCAGCTGGTTGCTTTCAGCTGGTTGCTTACGGATCTAGGTATATATAGAGCACTGTTCAGCTGGTTGCTTACGGATCTTGGTATATATATATATATATATGAAAAAAATACAATTTTTCACCCATAAATTTCTATATTTACATTTTAAACTACTAATTTTAGAGGGTTTGTTTGTCAAAATTTTGAAGAATATTCTTGAAATTTTGAGAATCTTTACTTTATTGAGATTTATTGGGGTTTGTGAAAATGTGAAGTATGTATGTGTAAAAGTTAAAAATTTTAGAGTGTGTTTGTTTTGCTGAAAATTTTCATGCCCCAAAATATTAGGGAAACAAACTGTACCTTTGATACATTACACTCTCTAACTACCAAATTTTGACACTTTGCACCCTTTTTCAAATTTTCAGATTAAAATAATAATAATATCCTTGACCCATTTTATATATATCGAAAATATTATTGTCAATTCATTAATTTCTTAAGAGTATTATTATCAAATAGAGGGTACAAAGTGTTTACTATTAATAGTTAAAGATGTAATATGTCAAAGTAAGTAATTTAGGATGCAAAGTATCTAATATTAGTAGTTTGAAGGTACAATATCTTAAAGATGATAGTTTGAGGTATAATGTATCACTAACTGGATAGTCTGTAGATGAAAAATTGTATTTTTCCCGCGCGCACACACGCGCGTGTATATATATATATATGGCGACTCAAACAGTTTTTTTTTTTTTTTTTCAGTCAGACTCAAACAGTGTTTCATATTGACCATTATCGTTGATGTTTGCTGTAAATGTCATTTTGTCAGCCTTTCGTTGTTTTACACCCTTCCACCACCCCGCTGTATTTTTTTTCTAGGCACCCCGCTGTTACAACGACGGAGGAGAAAGAGATGGAATCCTTTTATCTACCAGTCCTCCTGTTTGCTACCTTCTTTTTCTTGATCCTTAGCCTACAAAAATGGCAAAGCAGACCGCAGTCACCCAGGCCACCGTCACCACCGGGCCTCCCAATTATCGGTCATCTCCACCTGCTCACGGACATGCCTCACCACTCCCTGGCTCAACTCGCCAACAAGCTGGGCCCTATTGTCCACCTCCGACTCGGCCAGGTCCCCACGGTCGTCGTTTCCTCCGCCCACCTCGCCAAGCTCGTCCTCAAAACCCACGACCACATCTTCGCGAGCCGCCCGCAGCTTCTATCCGCTCAGTACCTTTCCTTTGGCTGCTCCGACGTTACTTTCTCACCCTACGGCCCCTATTGGCGCCAAGCCAGAAAGATTTGCGTCACCGAGCTGCTAAGTTCGAAACGGGTCAGCTCTTTCCAGCTCATACGCGACGAGGAGGTGAATCGGCTGCTGGGTTCCGTGTCAGCTCAGTCAGGGTCGGAAATCGACCTGGGCAAGCTATTCTTCACTTTGGCAAACGACATCCTGTGTCGCGTGGCCTTCGGGAAGAGGTTCAAGGAGGAGTCAGGAGAGGGACAGAAGCGTCGTTTGGTTGAGGTCTTGACAGAAACACAGGCTTTGTTTGCAGGGTTCTGTCTGGGGGACTTTTTCCCTGATTGGGAATGGGTCAACTCGCTGAGTGGCTACAAAAGGAGGTTGACCAGCAACTTGGACGACCTGAGAGCAGTTTGTGATGAAATTATAAGAGAGCATGTGGAGGAGCAGAGCAGCAGAGCTGGTGTGAGGGAGAAGGAGGACTTCGTTGATGTGCTGCTTCGAGTGCAGCAACGAGCGGACCTGGAGGTTCCCATCACAGATGATAATCTCAAAGCTCTCGTACTGGTATCTCTCTGTCTCTTTGTGTGTGTGTGTGTGTGTCTCTCTCTGTCTTTAGCGAGCTGGTTTGGGTTGAGAGATATATTTGGAATACTTAACTTAAATCTTTTGATTTTCTAACTTGCGTAGCTCTAAGGGTTTAGGAGGCTTGCCTAATACAACGATGTTTTTCTTTCTTAAGGATATGTTTGTTGCCGGAACTGATACATCATCAGCAACATTAGAATGGACAATGACGGAGCTTGCTAGAAACCCCATGGTGATGAAGAAAGCACAGGAAGAAGTTCGGAATATCGCATCCAGCACAGGGAAAGTTGAAGAGAGCCATCTTCAACACCTTCATTACCTGAAAGCCGTGATAAAAGAGACAATGCGGTTGCACCCTCCGGTCCCCCTCCTTGTGCCTCGAGAATCCATGGAGAAATGCAATCTAGATGGCTACGAAATACCTGCAAAATCTAGGATTCTCATCAACGCCTATGCCATTGGGAGGGATCCACAGTCATGGGAAAATCCTCTGGAATACAATCCTGAGAGGTTCATGGGTAATGACATCGATATTAAGGATCAAGACTTTAGGTTTCTACCATTTGGTGGAGGCAGGAGAGGCTGCCCTGGTTATTCCTTTGGATTAGCCACGGTAGAGATAGCATTGGCTCGCCTTTTGTATCACTTTGACTGGGCATTGCCAAAGGGGGTTGGTGCAGAGGAGATGGACCTTAGTGAGATTTTCGGGCTTGCCACTAGAAAGAGAACTCCTATTGTTCTTGTCCCAACAGCTATTGAGTTCTATGAGTTCAAGGGCTGATTATGCCCAATTGTGACTTCCTAGGCTTCCAAGAATGTACGTTTATGTGACATGGATACTACCATGAATGTTAGTGCTATCAAATCTGAGATTTTAGTTCAATTAAGTAGGGTTTCATTCACTGTAAGCAGCCGGAAGAAAAGATGAATAATAAAAGCGGTGGAAGCCTTGGATTAATATTGTCCAAATCCAACTAGTGGGGGTGGTGGCTTAATAGTGCTGAGCTTTGATTAGAATCCAAGAGTGATGTCCAATGAAGGTTCGAATCTTACTAAACCCATTATGTGTCACGTGGAATTCCGTGTTTAAATAGTAGGAATTTTGGCCTGGATAATGGTTCATCCTTGACAAATCTTTTTGCTTAGAAAAAAGAACATTGTCCAAATCAAGATCATTCGTTACTATGAATCTTGATGGTTTACTATTACTATTAAGTATGTTCTGTATGCCTCCCTAGACAATGAGAGTGAAGAGTTTAAATCCCTTTATTTAGATGTTAGATAACCAGTAATTCTTACTTTTCCTAATACAGAAAGAAATGCAGAACAGTATCTCACCAAGCTGCCAAAAGGCTATCTAACTGAATCGCAATCAGCAGAAAACATCATGAGATATCTCCTGTATATGCTATAACGCAAGCTAAATTTGCATGTGAACAATACCAGCAGCGAACAAAACTTTGGTTTGATGTTTAATATACAAAGAAAACAAAACTGTGCTTTAGATTTTTGTTACAGCATCTTGTAGTGCACTGGTATACGAGCACTTGAGGACTGTGGAACTCACAGGCACCAAGGATCACTGTGATATGCAATGCAAATGGTTTCTTCCCCTTCAGCCTTTAACCCTGGCAATCACAGGATCATTATTTTAATGGTTGAAAGGAATCGATATCTAGTAACAAAACTAAAATAAGTGGACAGCTGATTCAACTTATCCCTGACCGTAATAGATTTTTGGAGGGAAAAAAATTATATTTTTCTTCCAGCAAACTCACTTGGCCTTCTCTTTAGACTTTTCCTCCAACTCCTCTGTTGTGGTAGAACTCAGAGCTGTCAGTTTCCCAAAAGATTCCTTTGCATCCCCAAAGAAGTCTTTGACTTTATCAAGAACTGTTTTGAGCTCATCTCGTGGTGGTAGCTGAATTTTAGATTCAGAAGCATGAGGATACTTAAAAACCACCAAAGTCAGGATCTCAGCTGAATAAAGAACATACAGCACACGACATTGTAGACAATCAATAAATTCAGATTCTAGCTGGAGTGTTAAGTCACCTAGCTTAGGTCTTAGGTTGTTTAATAATCTATAAAAGTATATGTAACCTAAATCCTAACATCTATTTACATACAGTAAAATAAAATGGAAAAGGAAAAAACCAATTGTCACCTCAATAACATCTGTCGTAGAAAGGGCTGCTCTCAAATTGCCATTTTCCTGCATTATTCAGCACTCCTACAACTTAGACAAGGATAAGAGAAATTTGCATCTGACCAACTTATATGTATGAGTGTAGTTCACACAAAAAGGGGAGATACTAAAGAAAGTGGAGGTTAAAGCATATTTACCACTATCTTGTAACCATATCTGAACTCAGTTGCTGTTCGCAATACCCTATGCTGCTTGAATGCTGTCTTCTGTATTTCCTTCTCATCCTATTGCAATCATACACCAGCTGTCAGCAGTGCATGAAAATTAGACTGAGGACAACTCAAAAGAGTCACTAAAGAAGAAATATGTCATGCACTCCATGATGTTGTTTACCAGCGGACCAATTACATTACACACAGTCTCAGATTCATACTGACAAGGAGAAGGCAGAAGTTTTATGAGAGTCATGCTTAGGAGCAGTGGTAGGAAAGGTCTCAACACAGCATCGAAAAATAGCAAATTGAATCAATTATATGAAACACAATCTAGAACTCATACCTATAAATTAATGGAAGAATTTTTGTGAGAGTCATGCTTGGCAGCAGTGGTAGGAAAGGTCTCACACAGCATTGAAAAATAGAGAACACAAAAAGCTTCCGAACATCTGTAACATTGGTGTGCACTAGTTGTTTGTGGGTGTATGACCGCAGACTCTTCCAGTTGACAACAAAATCAGGCATGACGAAATTTGGGCTAGTTCCCGATGAAGAGAGGCAGTGAAAGTATTTTATTGACTGAAACCTCTTCATATCATTTTGCATAAAAGATTAAGCAATGATGAGAAAAGAATAAGGCAAGACCAAACCACACTCTCCCCTCCCCCACCCCACAAGAAACAAAAACTCCAAAAAAAAGAAAAAGGACCCATCATGGTTTCCTGGAGCAGCTAACTTTCTAACCCAAATGAGTAGAAGATAACAGTAAACAGAACTTACACGTAAATACTGTCGCAAGTTTCTAGCAAGTGTATCTTGTAGTGTTCCCAGAAGTATTTCCCAGAAAGTTAACCTTGGCTTTTGGCAGTGTGCCACCTGTTATTAGGCTAAGCGGATACCAAAGATAAACCTGCACAAATAGGACGAATTTGGAGATGTGCTTATTGACTATGCACTATAACTTGAATAAGAAAAAAAAATCCCATCATAGAGCTAGATGAGTATGCAAGAACCCATATATCAATCATTGCAAACAAATGACCGGGAAGCCATTGATCATTTCTCTGACTGGGTCAGGGGGGAAAATAAACTGAATGAGGAAATCCCAGCACATCACATCTTATGATTGCTCAGAGGCATTCTAAAGTCAAGAAATTACATATATGATGAACTCTCGTATTGGAAGGCGAAGAAGTAAACCGAATTGTTTTTGGACACAGAATACTAACGATACAGAGGACTCCTGGCAACAGAACAGCCAATCGCTTTGTTCAAAAACACAGACACCATCACTGAGCATAATATCTAGTCGCGCTTAAAACTGATGAACTTCTTTTATGAAAGAAATTCAAACTACACACCACCAAAAAAACTAACACTCGCATAACTGATTTTGATATAAAGAACCATAACGGGATCCATTTCTTAGATGAAGCATCTGATAATTGATTTTACGGGCCCCGAAAAAAGAAAAGCATCCGGTAAACATACACAAGAACAAAACGGTCTAGCCCAACAGGTGAAACAAGTATGCCCCTTTTGGTTGCAAAAGGAGAATCGAAAAGAAGTCAATATTTGTGCATTGAAAGCTCATCAAATCGGGACCTCAAAAAAGAATAAATTCGACTCCGTTGAGCAAACCAGTGCGGAAAGAAAAGAAAATCTATAACCCTCAACTTTGTGCCACCAACCAATATAATCAGGCAAGACCAAAATCAAAACTCTTATCTTCCCCACGGTATTCTAACAACCAAAGAGAAATTAAAAGATTCTACTTGGAAATTTTGTTTAGAAAAAAAAAAAAAGAGACATAAAAGACATAGTAATCAAGAGCTCAAGGGAAGACAGATAACACACATTGGCCATACGGATGAAGATCACAAATTTGGGGTTGCCATCGTCTTCAATCTTGGGCAAGGCAAGAGGTGGAGGCCTCTGAAACTGACGAGCTTGCATTCCTTTCTTTCCCTTCGCTCGAACCACAAATATGTTCTTCTGCTGCCTCTGATGAGGCTTCTGAGTCGTTCTCGTAGAGGAAGAAAGTGAATGCTTGACTAACCCACCTTCGCTTGTTCTCGTATTCGATAAGGGAAGCCGAACCAAAGCGTTCAGAGACATACCGACCTCCATTTTACAGTTTCTCTGCAACTCTGTCTTCAACGGGGTTCTGCGTTTTATGGTGCGAGGTAGATAGCATCGCGGAAGTCCGAGGGGACTCTTATCCACACGCGCTCACTGCTCTCTCAGGGAATGGAGGGACAACACACGGTGAACTAAGCTTCGTACACGTGCACATGATAAGGCCTTTTTAATTATTTTTTTTAACTGGTCTCAGGCAATTTTTAAAAAAAATTTCACAATCATCCTTTATCGATTCTATTATTTTTTTTACAAATTTCAATAACATTTTTAAATTTTAATAATTTTTAACAAATTTTTACAAATTCTATCAAATTTTTAACAAATTTTTTTTTATAAATTTTAATAACTTTTAACAAATTTTCACAAATTTCAAAAAAATTTAGACAATTTTAAAAAAAATAAATACAAAAAATATTTTTCAAAACTAAACATTTACTTCCCTTTGTCGGTCCAACGAGGTGTTCGACAAGGGCTCAAGCTGCCCATTTTTCCCAGCAGAAGTCTCGAGGGAGTGTTCGTAGTTCCTCCGGGGGACCGCATTTTGGGACCTCTACCGACTTGCCTAGGCTTCTTTTGAAGGGTTTTTTCTCCGGTAAGGATGCTCCAAAAGGAAGTCCTCTAAAAATAAAGAAAGGTCCATGGTTTCAGAATCTGACTGCATTAACAAAGTAAGCTTGCTAATATTTGTCACCCAACTTACTTCTCGTTCTCGTTCTCGTGTTGGTGAGAGTGTCATGTTTGAGCCCCATTTCAAGTTTCATAGCCAGTGTTTGGCCTGCGTTATCACTTATCAGCTTAACAGGCATCGCCTGGAAACCAGCCCGGCTCATCCTCCTGCGCCATAGCCCATAGGTAGCTTGGGTGATAGACTGATAGCTCATGTAATACCCTGTAACACGGAATACAAAGCTCCTCGCTGCTGTCTTTCACCATTCGATGCAATTGAAGGATGCTATTGATGACTAGAATCTCTCCATCAAGAATTTAGGTTTTCCAAGTCGCTAATTCCCAGCACCGGAAATTCAAAAATCAATCCCCAGCTTTTGGCAACCGGTTCTAACTCGTTCCCGATTGCTTGGGCGATCGAGGTCAACGCAGTTTTTTCAACGCCAGTACCCGATTGCTAAGTCCGCCACATGAACATAACTGTCTCCTCAAAGGCTTCCAATATCAATGCATTGGCTACATATTGACCGAAGCAAGAGCCTAATGAACAAAGACGAAAAGATAAGAAATGGCGGAAGAAATCAAGCGTAGAACCGTAAAGTTCAGCGTGTTTTATTATTATTTTTCTTCTTGGCAAGTTCATCGTTCACCGTGCTTTAACACGTCAACTGTTCCCATTCTCCTTGAGATCTGCAAGGAGTATTAAAAATGTTTTAAGGGATAATGTGATCAGGTCAAAATTGATTTTGTTCCTCTAAGTTTCAAATCTGGTATTTTAGTTAAAATTAAGTTTGTTCCCTGAATTTCAAACCCTATTTAGATCTTTATTATATTTTGAATATAATCAATTCTTGATTTCCATTTGAAATAATAGTTAAATCATATAGAAAATGACTGAAATTCTTCTCTAAGACAAAATTATTCTATCATTTTGCATTTTTTTCATTTGACTTAACACTTAAATCAAATGGCAGATGAGAATTGATAATATTTAAATATAATTTATAACTTAGAAGTCAAAATTAATTTTGATCTATAATTAAGAGACTTACTATGAAATTACCCTATATTTTAATGTCATCAATAATAAGTTAACAACTTGGTTTTGTTCCCTTTTCTTTTTTATTCCTCGAAGAATTTCGCTGTATTTTATTTTGTTCTTAAGACGCTGTTCCGTAGCTTCCTCTTGGACCCGTAGGTTTGCCCCTTTAATAATGGCTTGCTCAATCATCTTTTTTGGGCCTGTTTGATTTTGGTAAGCCATGTTTACGTAAACTGGGCCCATGTTTATCAGTTGTGAACATGGACAAACAACGTTTAAAGGTCCAAATCTGCTACAATGAACGAGAAGATTACAGGAAGTCTTGAAAATAAGAGAGTTTACCCAAAAAACTTCATTCTCCATCGCAGGCCTAGTTGTATTTCTTGAGGACTTCCAAGATATAACTACTAGAACTGTTTTTTCTGTAATAATAAAACTATTTGAAAAGAAAAGAAAAAAAAGAAAACGTTAGAATTATTAGATCTATTAATTCAAATATAAATTTTTTAAAGCCGTGTTCTGATCAGATAATTTTTTTTTTCTGAATTATCATTGAATATGCTAGAAATGCCTCTTATATAAGCTGAGTTTTTTTTTTTATATATATATATATATAAAAGTTGAGCTTTGTGCCCATAAAACTAATTGATAACTAAAATCAGCCCATTGAAATGAATTTTTAGAAAACCCGTTAGAGTCAATGCCAAATTAGTCTTTAAAGAAGACTTTTCAGGACTCCATCCTTTTACATCCCAAAAATTTCATTATCTAAACATATCAAGCTATTTTGTTAATTGAAAATAATGAGTTTTAAATTTTTTATAATATATAATAATATTTTTTTATTTTTAATTAATAAAAGAAGCATTGTTTGTTTGTGAAATTCTAAACTTGAAAAGTAATTATTTTTAAAAAATTAAAAGAATAATAAATTTTTAACTAAATTTTTTAAATTTTATTTTTAATTTTATAATAGTTTATAATTTATTCAGAAGGCTTCTTTTTATGATTTTTCTTAAGACCTTAATTTAGAGACGGGCCGACCCATGGATGTATTTCTTGGTATTATATGGTTTATTTGGGATCTGTTTTTCTCTGTATCTGGTAATGAATTTGGCTGGACCAGGAAAAGAAAACGTATTTTGACTCTAAATAGAGATATGAGTAGTTAATTGCCATTTCATTATTATTGGAATACGTACGAATAAGGTAACTTTCCTAATACTTAATTATTTTTTAATTTTAAAAATCCACGTGATATATAAAATGCTAATTTTAGAAGTCTAGGAAATCTTCATATATCCTCTGGTCCTAACCTCCCTTAGACATGGATCCATGCCCCAAAAACAAAGAAAAATCAAAAGAAAGTGTTACCCATGTCTGAATATATATATATATGCCACCTGCAACATATGTACTCTAGTAAACTACTGTCTGGTTTAAGCTCTAATTTGCATGCAAGTGTACAAGATCTGCATCAAGAGAAAATAGGTCAACTTCTTAGGAAGAAATGCCATGCTAATTGCATCAGGAAGCGGGCAGAAGTCATACTTTGTATGCCCTTATTATTTGAGTTCACTTGCATTTTTTCATGTATACTAGAAAAACACGGTACCGTTCGTATTGTTAATAATTGTTGTTATAATTGATTTTGGTTCAAAATTTTCACCTTCTCCCAAACATATATTTTTCAAAAATTCCACTATTTTTTTTAATACAAAATTCAATAAAACTTCAATCTATCTAAAATTTTACAATATCACCAAATTTCTCTAGAAATTCTTGTAAACATGACCTACTTATTGCGTAGTTGACTTAACAATACCACCATGCCAGCCTTTCTGACAACAAAGCAGTTGCCACTTGCCCATGCATGCGTTGGCAGCTTGGCCTGAGGAAATTTTTTATATATATATGCAACCAATTACTTACACAGAGTAAATTCAATATATTATATATATATATATAGGATTTTTAAAGCACATATATGTTTTATATTTCCTCAACATGCATGCAGTCAAATATATAGGTCTTCGGCCAGCTAGCTAGCTATAAGAAATGTTTACAAGTACCGTTGAAACCGGCAGGCCATGTGCGCATTATGTGCAAACCCGAAGCAAGATTCCAGCTGCCTGATAAACAGGGAGAGAGCTAATTAATTAACTAGTACGACTGAAGCATGTGAAACATTTGAAAAATAAAAAACTTTGATGGAGTCAATTTATGTATATTTTTAGTAGTTTCTCTTTACTGGGAAGTGGGAGTGGGAGAGATAAACTATATGACGGTCTTGAGTTAATTGATTAATCAGTACTTGCTGTATGAAGATAAAAGAAGTGTAATCTTAAAACTCAAAATATATTATTATATCTGATTCTAAACCTTAATTAAGGACCAGTTAGCGTACGTGACCGTAGAAAAGAGTTATGAATGGAATGAGAAAACCATGAGTACTAAGGCTTTTCGGACTCTCTCTTCATTTTCTCCATCGTCGTTCAAGTTCGTTTTCATCCAATTTTCATGACCTTCCATCTCCACAGCAAGATTCTAAAATTTTCTTTGCGCAATATCGTTGTTAATAGCGGTAAGTGAAGGTTGATGAAGAGTCATCAGGAGATAATTAATCCGATTGGGGGCGTTTTGATTTTCGTCTTGTAATATTTAAACCTTTCTCACCTAAAAAAGGAATCCCTTCTCAAAGGTTGAGTACACACTCAAAATCTCGTTTCTGTCTCTCCTAAAAATCTGTTTTCTCTTTCTTGGGTTTTGAATTCTGTCTAAGTCGACTCTTCTCTTTTGCGCTCTCTCTTCTTCCTGCTCAACGTATGGTCCATAAAAGTTCTAAATCTCGATTTCAAAGCAAATTAGGGAAGCAGAGTAATTATACTATTTTCGTAGAAAAATGACCTAACGGCCAAAATATATTGTTTAATCTCATTATTTATAATTTGTTAATATTATTATTATTATTATTTATAAGCCAATGTTGAAAAAAAATGTAAACTCAACACGTTGCATGGATTTTTCTAGTATACTTAACATTAAGTCAAGTTATAACAACTACTTGATTAATGAGTTACGTTTCCAATGATTAATAATATGGGAATCATTCCCTCACATAATCCAAAATATTCGAAATTTTAAAAGCAATAATCCTAAATTATTTCACTTGTCAGATAAGTAACGGCTTTTAACAATTTCTCCCAAAAAGTCTTTGTATATTAACGTAGAAGGCGCAGGCGAGAGGAGCAGGGCCAAGATTCTTCTGGTGAAACTTGCTTTGCTGTTTTTGTGATGATGTGATTACTGTGAATTAATCTGGTGTGGCCTGTACTACTGCTGAGTTGTACTGCTGTTTTTGTGGAGCTCTCTTTTGCTAGCTTCCCTGACTTTTAATTGGAGCCTGCCCCGTCTTCATGAACATTTTTTAGGGTTACAAATATTATCTTACCAAAAAAAAAAGAAAAACAGAAAAGATTCTTCTGGGTAGGTAGGATTTCTATTAATCCAGAAAGGAAACAAGCTGTCGCTCAAAAGGAAAACAAAGCAATGTACAAAAGAAAAAGGGGACTGTATAATATGCCTCCCTCTACACCAGTTGAAAATTAAAGACATAAAATAATTTGTTAAATCTCGTACGTAAGACAAAAGTGCCATGCCAGTTAATGTTTTCTTGATTATTTCTCTCATTATCGTATATATGTCCTCACTTTTTTAATAGGATTTCTATTACTTGTTGGGCGGGCCTCCAGCTTGTTAGCTAATTACGTACACGAAACACCACCAAAGCAATTTGAAAAACTTTACTGCAGGTTTATACCTGTTTCCCACGTAACTTACGTCCCTTGGGTGGTGCGCACGAAACCGGCCTTATTATTTTGTAAGCGAGAAGTTTTAAATTCCCTAGCAGTAGGAGTATCAAACTCGCATGTAGGTGATTCGAACTTGATACGTACGGACTGGGGCGATGCCGTTAATTATCTCTATAACATGGCTTCAATTCCTACCATTGGAGTGTCTGTACGTACTGCATACCACCCCAGAAGGCCAGTAGATTCACGTTCCTTGAAAGTTATTTGGCGTCATCCATGTCTACTTCCTATAGCGTGGAAGGGGAACCTTGATGCTTCTCCGTATGGCGTATATATATATATATCTCGATCGTGTTGCAGGAGTGCTCTCACGTATTACGTGGGAGCTGGGTAGCCAAACGAAAGAGTACGTCAAAGATCGGGCGAAACCAATTTAATTTCAAAGGCATCCAAGACGAATATTCGTTAATTATTAGAGACAACTTGGATTAAAAGGACCAGATATATATGGTCCATGCATAAACACCACAGTTGAATGCTTCTAAAAACGAATAATAAAAAAAAAACACACCACAGTTGAAGTGCTTCATGATCGAGTGGCACACTACTAAATTGATAAAAGATTAGAATTAGTTGGCATATACCAGCTGGCGGTGCCGGTACCTCTATATAAACATGCTCGCAAATGGAGCTTTCCATGATCAGTGTTTGCCTCCAGTCATTAGTTTCACCTTCACGTGTAGTTGCAGTGAACTCTGTAATTTTTGCAGCTTGATTGAACATGGAAATAACGAAGGTTGACGTGGAAATTCTCTCCAAGTATACCGTTAAACCCTCTTCAGCAACCCCAGACCACCTCCGCCATTACACCCTCTCCTTCATTGATCAGATTACCCCTGCAATTTTCATGCCATTTGTTCTATATTACCCCAGAGATGCCTCGGGTAATGATCTCAACAACGAAGAACGCCACGAGCGGCTTAAGAAATCCTTGTCCGAGGCGTTGACACGATTTTACCCACTTGCGGGACGGGTTAAGGACAATTCTCACGTTGATTGCAACGACGACGGCGTCGACTACGTGGTGGCCAAGGCCACATGCAGACTTTCCGAATTTCTGGAGGACCCAAACCCAGCTGAGATCAGCAAATTCCTACCATGTGAGCTGGACGAGGTCAATGAACTACCATTGGCAGTCCAAGTCACTTCCTTCACCTGTGGTGGGATCGTGATCGGTCTGGCCTTCGCCCACAAAGTTTCGGATGCTTCCTCATTCATCTTGTTCCTCAACAGTTGGGCTGCTATTGCTCGTGGTAATAGCGACATAGCGATTCCGCGATTCGAATCCGCCTCTATCTTCCCCCCGGTAACTTTACCCAGTCATACTCCGCCAAGAGGGACGGAAAAGGACAACATCGTGGTAAAGCGATTCGTCTTCGACGCAGCTGCAATAGCAACTCTTAGAGACAAATACAACACTGAAAACACGAGCATCAAAAACCAACGTGCCACTCGTGTGGAGGCCCTAACGGCTTTTATATGGAGTCGCTTCCTTGCTTCAACCAAACCAGCTCCGAACATGCTCTACAGCCTTTCTTACATTGGGAACCTACGTAAGAGGTTGGACCCGCCACTTTCTGATGAATACTTTGGAAACATGTCCCTGCCCACAGGCTTTGCGATCTCCAGGGACAATGAAGATGTGTTTCAGGGCATTATTATTCCGGGACGAGACGCCATAAGTAAAATCGACATGAATTATGTGAAAGGTTTTCAAGAAAATGGCGGGCACTCGAATTTTGTCTCACAGAACCGGGAAAGATTCATGAAAGGCGAGGTGGTCGGTCTCGCCATCACCAGCTTGTGCAGGTTTCCAATATATGAAGCGGATTTCGGGTGGGGTAAGCCTGTATGGGTTAGTTCGTCTAAGATGCTGTACAGGAACTTAATAGGTTTCTTCGACACGAAGTCAGGGAATGGAATAGAGGTGTGGGTTAACTTGGGTATGGACGACATGGCTAAATTTGAAGAGGACAAGGAGCTTCTGGCCTATGTTTCATCCGCCACAGTTTCTCAGAATTAGGGCTGTGACCTAATTCGATGGGTAATCACGCGCGGTTGTGGCGAAAATGGATTCATTAATGGTAAGCTAGGTTTGATTGTTTTTAAATATTCCAGACATGCGTGTCTTAGATCTTTTAGGGTGGGAATGCGATTACTGTTTCTATGACTATCTCCCTTTTTTTTTTTGTCATGGCGTGAAATATGTTTGTTTCATGGAAGATTACGGAAAATGTAATTGAAATGAAAATCTAAGTTATTTTGTTTTAATCGGAGAATATTTCATCAAATCTTTTTTCCCATTGGAGGAATTTTGGAGCTAGACAAAGTACGACGTCAAAGGAGAATCGGACGTCAATTACAAAGCACCTACAAATGAAAAGATCAGATAAAGGATATGTAAAACAGGACGTACCAATTAAGAAATTAAGCAATAATAAACTAATTTATAACCACTCGGGAATATTAAAATCCGACACGAAAAATTCGGAAATATATATATTAGGACAGGAAAGTCTAGTGAACTAATTTCTCCTTGCTTATTATTTTTCTTTAGTCGTTTGACATGAGTTTGCTTCACCCAAAAAACAAAAAATTTGCTTCACACAAGCAAAACGTTAAAGGGTCACCCAAAAAAAAAAAGAAAAAAAAAACGCAATATCTAAACACATTCCAACCGGCGGGCATGATCAAAATGGACTAACAATCAAGACGTACATCAATACGCTGCGAGAGTTAATTAGCTGCTAGATCAATTAATCTCTCGACCTATATTATAATTATCCACTTCTAATTTCTAAACCTCTTGGACCAGTTAATTAGTATGAAATGCATCGAAAAACTAGAGCGGTTTTCTCTGCAGGCCACGAGTATTAAATTACATGTGCCAATCAATCGATTGCTGTACACAGAGGGGTTTTCTCCGCTAGCCAAGTTGTGACAACTATTCGAGTAATAAAGTTAACTCCTTCATAGATAATATATAATATAAGGGTTTGTGGTTGGCCGGGTTTACCTCTTTAATTAGTGAAGGAAGGAAAGCTACTTCTATAATATTTCTAAAACAATTTTATAAGCA
Source organism: Morella rubra (assembly GCA_003952965.2). Taxonomy (NCBI): domain Eukaryota; kingdom Viridiplantae; phylum Streptophyta; class Magnoliopsida; order Fagales; family Myricaceae; genus Morella; species Morella rubra. Next base: position 12,472 of record RXIC02000091.1, on the reverse strand, counting down.
ATAATAAATGCTATCTTTGGCATCGTTGCGATGAAAAATATAGACTAATTCTTCACTATATTGCATGCGCACAAGCGTCTTGCTCAAACTCGTGGATAAACATCTTTGAGCAGAGTTTACTGAAAATTTGAAAAAGATAAAACACTTTTTCTATCACTAGACCACTACCTAAGAAATCGTCAAAGTAGGATCTATGACATCATGATCTTTACAAGTTCTTTTCCCTTCTTTTCCCCCCAGTTTTTCTTCTCTCATCCGACCACGGCACGTAGACAGGTTAGCAACCTCAGAATTAATTGCTGTATATTAGTGGAGAAGGCCGTGTGGAGAGTAACAAGCAATTAGATACTTCGGGTATGTTGGATTTGGATTTCTCTAATGTACTTCACAAACCAAGTTGTGACAACTACTTAATTAATTACTTGATTAATAAGTTATGTTTCCAATGATTAACTGGGATATGGGAATCATTCCCTCGCATAATCCAAATTATTCTGAATTTTAGAAGCAACAATCCTCAATTATTTCGCTTGTCATATTATTTTTTTCCACTGCACAGTTTCTTTTCTCGCAGTCGACGCGCGTCGTTGTCACAACTTGTACAGGTTGTTAATCAGCCAATGATATTCTCCAATTTCTTCGATAATATTTTATGAAGGCAATTATTTCTCACATAATATATGTTGTCCTCATGAGTTCTTGTCTGGCACCCAACCCTCGGATGTAGACAGGGTAGCAACCCTAAGAAATTGCAATGTAGGAGATGTGAGCGGGAGTAGGTCTAGAGTTTTTCGTCTAAGGGCTAATATGAGTACTAGGTCAGGATTAAAACAAGAAATAAAGAGCAATTTTTTTTCGTTTTCTTTGACGTTTATTTATTTTTTAAGCTGCCAAAGATCAGAAGAAGAAAGTCAAAGTTCAGATCCATAAGGCAAAGAGGCAAAATGATTATTATAAACTGAATCCCTTAGTTCATCATTTGAATTCCACTGTGGATATATATATATATATATAGTACACGAATATAACGGGGGGTGGAACTTCGATCATGGACTTTATGATGTGTCTCCAGCATGTACAAAGTCAGTATTGAATCGTAGGGGCCAATTATATATAAATAAATTTTAGGGACCAAAATTCAAAAAATACAAAAAGATCATTAAAAAAAATATTTTTTTACTAAACAAAAAAAGTGAAAATTATCTAAATGGTTCATATAGTTTCACTTTGTTATAAATTGGTCAATGTGGTTCCAACTTCAATGATTTAGTTCCTGTGGTTACTAATACGATGCACGGGGTCTTTTTATCCACACCTCCGTTAATCCCTTAACGGAATACGTTGACATGTCAGCATTATCTAAGTATTTAAAAATGTACATGTTAACATATTCCGTCAACGGATTAATAGGGATATGAATAGAGAGATCTTCGAGCATCATATTGGTAAACACATGGACTAAATCGTTGAAATTAAAACCATATGGACCAATTCATAACAAAAGGAAACTATAAGGACCATTTACGTTAAAAAAAAAAAAAAAAAAAAAAAAAAAAAAAAAAAAAAAAAATTCTTGTTAAAAAACCGCCCCCCAGCTCGATCCCTGACTCTCCAGCTTCGGCCAATAGCATGAATCTCAACCAAAGCAATTCTTAGACCATCCCAGCCATCAACTATATGCACAACGATCGAGGCCGCAATTCCCTAATTTCAATGTGAATACCAGTGCTGCAACCCCCGCAGGTCACGAAATTCGCGTTTCTTGAAAGTCACCTTGCCCCATCCACGTCTACTACCGAGTGTGGAAGGGAATTAACCGTACACTTTGATTGCTTCTTCATATCTCTTATATATGCTGCAGATGTGTGCTCTCCCGCTATGTAATCTTAATTATAGGGAGAGTAGCCAAATAAAAGAACATATATGTTGAAAGATTACATGCAATCAAGAAATAGCTTACTTATGGGTATATTGACCTTTTGAAGCATTCAAGGATTTGATTGCTATGAAAGGTAATTGTAATGACAAAGGATCTTGGTTTTCACAGCAGGGAAGTTCGCAAAAGCTGACTGCAGGTGATGCCCTAAGTAATAAGAAAAGAATGGTATAGATGTCAAGTCTCAGATTGGTTCTTTACTAGGCGGAAATGAAATTTATAGCGATAATTTAAAAGGACTTCAAAAGTAATTTTGACTAGGCTTTTTAAAGTTAAATGGCATATATGATCACTGTTGTCTTTGGGTTCTTTTAACTTGAATTATGTGATCAAAGATTATTTATTTTATGATAACTGATTTTTACCTTTAAAATTTCTTCAATTTTTACTAATTTTAAGCATGGAAGTAATGATCTCTAACCCCTAGGTTTACGTGAATATAGTTCGTAGCTAGGAAATGCTAATTAACTAGAGGTGAAACGTCCCATAGACGGTTGTTAGGCGGAAGATGTATCAGTCTGCTGAAACCACAATCACAAAACCCCATATCATGTAAACACCACAGTTGACTTTTCAAGAGTGGGGGAGGTGAAACGTCCCTATATAAGCAGGACGTACCTCTATATAAGCATGCTGGCCAATGTGGCTCGATATCCATCAGTCATCATTTTCAGCTTCCTGTAGCAGTACTAAATTACCTTTCTTTCTCTGCAGCTTCACTTAATATCTTCAACGCGAAGAATGAAGGTTGAGGTTGAAATTCTCTCTAAGGACACCATTAAACCCTCTTCCACAACCCCGGACCACCTGCGCCATTACACTCTCTCATTCATTGATCAAATTATCCCTCCAATTTTCATGCCCTTTGTTCTCTTTTACCCGAGAGATGCTAACCTCAGCAGCGAAGAACGCCAAGACCGGATTAAGAAATCCTTGTCCGAGGCACTGGCACGTTTTTACCCACTAGCTGGACGGGTTAAGGACAATTTCCACGTTGATTGCAACGACGAGGGCGTCCACTACGTGGAAGCCGAGGCCACATGCACACTTTCTGAATTTCTTGAGGATCCAGACCCAGCTGAAATCAACAAGTTCCTGTCCTGTGAACTGGACGATGTCAGTGAAATACCTTTGGCAATCCAATTCACCTCCTTCGCCTGTGGTGGGTTCGTGATCGGTCTGGCCTTCGCCCACAAGGTTACGGATGCTTCTTCGTTCTTCTTGTTCCTCAACAGTTGGGCTGCAATTGCTCGTGGAAGTAACGACATTGCGACTCCAAGATTCGAATCCGCCGCCATCTTCCCCCCGCTGACTTTACCCAGCCATATTAATCAAATGAGAGGGACGGGAATTAAGAACAAGATTGTGACAAAGAGATTCGTCTTTGCCTCGTCTGCAATAGAAGATCTTAGAGCAAAATATAGCACAGACGATCGGAGCATCGAAAACCCACGTGCCACTCGTGTGGAGGCCTTATCGGCTTTCATATGGATTCGCTTCCTTGCCGCAACCCAACCAGACCCCAGCATGCTTTACACCCTGTCCCAGATTTCGAACATACGCAAGAGGTTGGACCCGCCACTTTCTGATGAATACTTTGGAAACATGGGCCTGCCCACCATCTCTGCGATCTCCAGGGACAATAAGGACGTGTTTCACGGCATCATTATTCCTGTAAGAGATGCCATAAGAGAAATCGACATGAATTATGTGAAACGTTTCCAAGAAAATGGTGGACAGTCTAATTTTGTAGCACAGAACACGGAAAAATTCATGAAAGGCGAGGTGGTTTCTCTGGGCATCACCAGCTTGTGTAGGTTTCCGCTATATGGAGTCGATTTCGGGTGGGGGAAGCCTGTATGGGTTGGGTCGGCAAAATTGCTTTACAAGAATTTAGTTACTTTCTTCGACACGAAGTCAGGGAATGGAATAGAGGCATGGATTAACTTGGATGAGGAAGACATGGCTAAATTTGAAGCCGACGAAGAGCTGCAGGTCTATGTTTCATCGACCACAGTTTCTCATGGCGTGACCTAATTGGATGGTTAGTCGCGGTTGCGGCTAAAATGGCTTCAATGTTAAGAAGTTTGGTTTGACAAAGAAATGTTTTAAATCTTTCAGTGTATCGTGCCTTAGATGTTTTAGCGAGGAGTACTACTCTCTCGTTTCTTCTTTCTTAGGTTGACGTGAAATTATTAATTCGTTTCGTGAAAGATTGTTGAAATAAAATGTAATATTCACGAAGCAAAAATCAAACTTGTCAGGTTCCAATTGGAGTATGAAGCAAAAGTTTCTTTGCCGTGCGTGGGAGGAGTTTTCGAACTAGACCAAGCAGAAATAAAGCCCATATGAACAAAGAAAAAGAAAGATACAAAGCACATGTAAATAAATTTACCACTGATCAGAGGAATAAAATCAGACAATATGAAAAATTGTGCATGTATCAGGATAGGAAGAGGCTTGTTTAAGTACTATCTTCTCCTGGCTATTTACGGCCTTTTCTCATTCGTTTGGTGGTATATAAGCTAGGGATTTTAACATTAATTTGGTGATATTTGTTATACCATATTATTCTAAGAAGAAACTTTACATGCATGATCCGAAGAGTTTAGGCTTTTGGGCATTAGATGATGGTTCAAATTGTGTGGTTTTGATAAGTTCGAACGCACGTACATTTACCCTATTCTACCTCCCCATTGAAAATGTCAAATTCTTTACCTAAAAAGTGATAGAATTACGTTTGATTTAGTTTATAAGGAGGCACGTTTGAGAATATAATTAAAATAATTTACATACAACTATTAGAGAAAAAATGATTTTTTCTTAATTAACAGTAAAATAATATATTTTATAAAAAATTTAATTATTTTTAAAATAAAGTACATAAAATTATAAATATATATAAAACATATATCAAGATAATAAAGCTGGGAGGATGATAAAAAAGAGAGAGAAGTGCAGGTTCAAGTGCTGCCAGAGAATGAGAAATTAAGAAAGTAGATTACCTTCTTTTAAAAGAATCACTTTAAGTAAATTAATGCTTCGTCTTGTCCTTGACCAATGCTGTTTTCAGTTTGACTAAATTTTACCAACCTTCTTGAATACCGGAAAGTTGTGGAAAGTAGGGAAAACACATTTCGAATTCTTTTTTATGATGAGACAAATGAAGCCTAAGAAAATTAAGAGTATCGAAAATTTATTCTTCCTTTTCTAATATATATATATATATATATTTCTCCCTCACCCCAACAAACAAAACACAAAAGAAGGAGAGTATCGCACCTCCATGCATGGACGTCTCAAAAACGTCCCAAACCACTTACGTTGATGACAATAATATCGACCAAATTCACGAAGTAGCATGAATTATAAAATGGTTGTTACTTTTTTTGTTTTTTTTGACGCAGATGATCCCTTCATTTTCTTACTGAGAGTGGTTTCACTTATCAGTAAGAAAATGAATTAAGGGATCATGAGAGTGGTGATAGTTCCGAATCAAGGTTTACTTTCTTTAAGAATTGGACTTTTATATTTCCTCAATATAAGGGTCGCCATTTTTATAGAATTTGTAAACTGACTATTTGCATGTTGGGAACTTTTTTTTATGTAGTACTAAGAGCTGAGATTCTCTTAGAGAAAGCAAATTCATATCAACAAATTATAATTATCTACCGTTCTCATCTAAAAAGATAGACACAATATATAAATTATATACTATTTAATATTATTATATAAAGTGTCAGACAGTGTAGGCCTTACACTATTTTCTCTCCAAATTTCAAGATGCAATTGAATGGCAGAGGATTCTAGTCCATATATCAACATGTTTCGTTATTATTTTTAATACTTGGTGAGAAAGCATTCTTTTTGTGTACCAAGGACACTTCTAATTACAAAAAACCAGAGAACCGAGTACATATCGAAAAAAAGCAGACAAATAGAATAATAGATCCTGGACAGCTATAAACTGCTTACAAAACCCAACAAATATTGTTAAATATTCATGAGCGTCTCAAGCTCCTTGCCCGAAAGTAGCTTGGGACTTCCTATCGACATCCTGTAAACTAGCCACCTTGCTGAATCCGCAAACCCCCCCTCTTAACCTTCTGAATTTCCATTTCCGCCCATACTCCCAAATTATTTGGCATGAATCCCCTTGCCCTTTAGATATCTCTTCATTCTGTCCCATCGGCGCTACAGGATGGATCAACTCCTACTAGAATCGACGTGTCTCCCTGACTCGCCAATGGAATAATTAGTTTCGCATTCTTTCACAATTTCCGTTTACATTTTTAAGATGAGCAACCTTTTCTCCTTTTCTTCGATCCTAGACTACGTTCTCACCTCGATAAGACTGAGCCTCAAGTTCTAGCTATCCTTTCTCTCACCCGACTATCGGATGTGGACAGAGTAGCAACCTGATCAGAAATTGTTCTATATTATTGTAGAAGGCGTGGGGAGGAACAGGTCAAGAATCTTCATGAGGATATGGAGGGTGAAGATAATGAAGAAAATTGAACAAGTGTTAGTTAACTGTATTATAGTGATCTTAAGAAGATAAAGAAGATCGTAATCTTAAACCCCAAAATAATATTCTATCTCCTAGGCCTGGATCGGACAAGTTGGCGTGAATATATTGAATCAAAATTTGAGAAAAGAAAGGGAAGCGCGGTTGTCTGAAAGCGACGTACTTACGCTGTATATATACAGTAAACATGCCCTAGCTAGTCAATTGACTGTTTTTCTTTTTGGTACATAAGCGTTAAAGTCAATCAAGTACTGCTTTTCTGCATGCGCTAATTACTAGCCTAGTCGTGAAAATTAACTACAATTGATTGACGAGTTAAGTTGTGATTTATCGTCTCAAACGAGTCCTTAAGCCCTTAGTAACCTTGACTCCTAGTTGAGTTGAGGGTCACAAAATAAAACGAGTCCTGAATTATGGCATATCAGTGGTAGTACCTCACCAAAGGGATATTGATGAATATTGTGTGGGGCTCTCAGAAGATATTTTGGCAACTTGAGAATCTGGTCGTTTTTTTTTTTTTTTGGTGTATTTTCTTTGTTTGTCCTTTGTGCAGCCCACTTGCTTGTATTTTGGAGACACGGATTGTTTGCACACTGAGATGCCCCTTGTAGGGGAAAGATGACCTTGTCTTGAAGGGCTAGGCCCAGGTTTTGTACAGCTACCTCGTAAAATCAATAGACTTACCAATTTTTATTTATTTATTTTTTTGTCAATATACTCACCAATTACTCATAAAAGCATCTAGCTTAGAACCCATTTAAGAAGTACCTTGCTACTGCTGCCCACAGGAAGGAAGAAAAAAAAAAAAAAAAAACTTTACAGCTAGCCAACCTCATGATCAGCTGCGGAGTCAATACGAAAGAGATAGGTTTTCAGGCCAGCTGGTATATATATATATAGGTTCGATTAGTATAAATTCCAGTGTATTCGATCGTTTAGCAAATTCTTTGAAAATATTTTTTGAGGGAGGAGATTGTAACAGCGAATTTTCTTATATTATTGATACTAATTTTTTTTTCAAATTTCGAAATTTGATTTTATTTGAAAATATTATCCTTTAAATGTCTTTAAATTTTTAAAGAAAAGATATAACTAAGAAGTTTTGAATTTTAAATATTCTTGAGCATATTTAACTTTAAATTGATAGCAACCTAATATTATCTAAATTTTTATAAGACAATATTCTTCGAAGGGATTGCAATCCAGTCTTTGACAAATTTTCGTTATTCGCAATAAAGTGTTATGTGCAACTTCCAAGCCAGCTACATATATATCTCGAAAAAGCAGCAAAATAGATCCCCGCCAGCTATTATAAGCTGTTTATTATAAATGTTTAATGACTATTCTCATCATTTTTAAAAACTTGTCGTTAAGTTTTCACGTTTATCACACAGAGTCCATAAGTTTTATGATGTTGCAAAATAGTCATTTCATCCACTTCTGTTAGCAAATTGTCAATTGATGGCCCTACACGTTATAACCAACTAGAAAATGAAACATGTAAAAAAATTATTTAAAAATAATGCCATGTCATTATATAAAAAAATTAACAAAAATTCTGAATTTATTTTTTCCTTTTGTATTTTATATTTTAGTTTACTGGTTTAGCTCCATAAAATTAACATGGCATTTTTAAATAAGTTTTTTACACGTCATTTTCTGGTTGGTCATGAAGTGTAGTACCGTTAGTTGACAAGGCAATTCGCTAACACAAGTAGACAGAAGTACCATTTTGACAACATCATAAAATTCATGGACTATGTGTGATAAACACGAAAACCTAAGAATGAATTTTTAAAAGTGATGAAAACCCAAGAACTAAAATGGTTATTAACCTTATGATAAAACCCAAGAAATGTTAACAACTATACCGTCCCAACGAGCTCCATGCATATATGACTGCATCATGTGCGTCTTCCTGGAGACAATCTCGCCAAAATCTAATTTTGAAATATTTTCAGTGTTAACAAAACACTAGAAAATCAATCATTTTTCTCAGAAAATATTTTCAGTTTAGAACATTTTCCTATTTTTCCTCATTTTCATGAAAACATACGCAGCTTAGTGGGCTAAAGAACAATTTCCAAACTCCATAGTAAACAGCATAGTTGACTTTTTAGGAATGAAAACGATTTGTTTGTTTTTGTTTTTTTTGTACCCGAGTGGGACATGAGTGTGATAAAAGAATACATTTTTTTTTCCCTAAATAAACCAACATTGCATTGACTGAAACAAAGAATACAAGTAGTTATGATGGAATAACAGCAATACCTCTTTATAAACATGTTGGCTTTCCATCAGCCTATGCCAAGAGTCCTTATTTTCAGCGCCTCCCGAAACGGTACTAAACCCTTGTCTCTTTAGGCAACTTGGCGATATTTTTTACGGAAAAAAATGAAGGTTGAGGTCGAAATTCTCTCCAAGCACACCATGATCAAACCCTCTGCCGCAACCCCGGCCCACCTGCGCCACTACACCCTCTCCTTCATTGATCAAATTATCCCTCCAATTTTCACGCCTTTCGTTCTCTTCTACCCGAGAGATGCTAATCTCAGCAACGAAGAACGCGTGGACCAGATTAAGAAATCCTTGTCCGAGGCCCTGACACATTTTTACCCACTAGCGGGACGGGTCAAGGACAATTCTCACGTTGATTGCGACGACGAGGGCGCTCACTTCGTGGAAGCCAAGGCCACATGCACACTTACCGAATTTCTTGAGGACCCAAACCCAGCTGAAATCAACAAATTCCTACCATTTGAGCTGGATGAGGTCAATGAAATACCTTTCGCGGTCCAAGTCACCGCCTTCGCCTGTGGTGGGATCGTGGTCGGTCTGACGTTCGCCCACAAGGTCTCGGATGCTTCCTCCTTATTCTTCTTCCTCAACAGTTGGGCGGCTATTGGTCGTGGAAGTAGCGACATTGCGACTCCGCGATTCGACACCGCTACTATCTTCCCGCCGGTAACTTTACCTAGCTATACTCTGCCGAGAGGTACGGACAAGGACAAGATCGTGATAAAGAGATTCGTCTTTGACTCAGCTGCAATAGCAACTCTTAGGGCCAAGTACAGTACAGAAGATCCGAACATTCAAAACCCACGCTCCAGTCGTGTGGAGGCGTTATCGGCTTTCATATGGAGTCGCTTCCTTGCCGCAACAGAACTAGACTCCAATATGCCATACAGCCTGTGTCACGTAGGGAACCTACGCAAGAGGTTGGATCCGCCACTTTCTGATAATTACTTTGGAAACATGAGCCTGCCCTCAGGCTATGCCACCTCCAGGGAAACTGAGGATGGGTTTCACGGCATTATCATTCCGATGAGAGATGCCATAAATAAACTAGACGGGAATTATGTGAAAGAGTTTCCAAAAGATACTCTTGGGGGCTCGAATTTACCGTCAGAAACCCGAAAATTACAAAAAAGAGATTTTAGAGGTGGTTTCGATCGAGCATCAACTAGCGTTGTGCCAGGTTTCCCGTTGTATGATATCGATTCGGCGTGGGGGCAAAGCCTGTATGGAGTGGCTGGCTAAATTGCCTGTACAAGATCTAGTTTGTTTCCTTGGGACACAAATCAGGAGGCTGGAATAGAACTAGGTATGGATTAAAACCTAGAGGAGGAAGGACATGGCTAAATTTTGAAGTCGCACGAGGAGCTGCCTGGCTTACGGTTTCATCGCGCCAAAAGTTCTGCAGATTTAGGCAGCTCTTGACCCAACATGATGGCATTATGTATAGCAGGCCGTACTATTACTCTGCATAGAAATCTTTAACATTCCTGTTATTCATATCAGATTATTTCCCAGTCTTTCATGAAGTACACTTTCTTCGATCGCTTTGGCATGAATGAAATAAGATATATATTTCTTGCTTGTTTTATTAAATGTAAGTGTGAAATAAAAAAAATTTGTTTTATGAAAAGAAAAAAGAATAAATGTTATCCCTTTTAGGTGATTAAATGTCCCTGAAAAGAAAAAAAAAAAAAAAAAAAAAGAAGAATAAAAGTCCCGCTTCTCGACCATGATAATTTTTAATGTACTTCACACTCTTCCTGTAGGATTTTTTTTTTCAATCAAAAACCTCGTTTTATTACCAAAACAAACATGCCGCTAAAGAAGATTAGTTCCAGCATACAATTAGGAAAGTGATGCGCCTTTTTATTTGTATCGCGATATACATGAAAAGCCTTCAAACACTGCAACCCACCACACTCTCCCTGAGATTTGTAATATAAAGGAGTTGATCAGCAATGCTCATATATATAATAAAGTAAATAATTTAGCTAAAGGAAGAAAAATAAAACAACAAAAAAGAACTTACAGCCATCCTGAGCGGCAGCGTTGGTGTGGCCCGTTTCACAAATTAAAGCGCGGCCCAACCTAGATTCAAGGTTTTATTATTTTCTTTATTAACGGCTACAAAGCCCAGCCCTGTGTGCTCTCACCTTTGTTAATCTTTCGTAAAAACAGTGGCTGCGGTGACAGCCTAGAAACACGACCAAAGCAATTTGAAGACCATCCCACAGGCCACACACAGCAAGTGCCATTATTGGGCTGGAATAGAAAAATAAAAAAGAATCCGTCACGTAGTGCTACCCCTGAACGCCAGGAGAGGGCTAATAATTTACCCCATCCCATATCTACTTCCTAGTGGGGACGGGACCCACTTTGAATATTTGTCATTCTTTCTCCATCTCGTGTTCGGAGAGTGCTATCCTACTATGTATTAATCTAAATTGTAGGGACGGTGGCCAAATAAATTAACATGCCGAGAAGTTCTACTTAGAGATTGAATTAGTAGTTAAGACGTGGACCTTAGTGGTATGTTCCATCTAAAGTTTTAAATTCAAAATTTCGTAAGTACTACTAATCCTTTAAGACTACCTCAAAACTTTTGGCTTGATGACTCCATAGACCTCGAAATTATAAAGTGAATACCAACCCTTTCACACATCGGGTCTTGAGTTGGGAAGAGACAATCTATGTTTCCTCTCAGTTGATTGTTGAGTCCCATAATTTGTTGCGCTAAACTCTGACTCTGATATCAAGTGTTAGGTGGTCTTGGACCTTCTCAACCTTAAAAGCTATAGCTCAAGATTTCTACAATTGATGTGAGATTAATCCAAACAGTTGTCCTAGTAGGGAAGTTTGCATTTTTCTACAATAGATTGGTCTGAATTTACTAAATAAAAAACTTCTCTCCCATGTCCTGTGGTGGGATTGTGATCGCTCTGGCCTTCGCCCACAGGCAAGGTCTCGGATATGTCCTCCTCCTTCTTGATCCTCAACAGTTGGGCTGCTATTGCTCGTGGTAGTGGCGACATCGCGCTCAAACAAGGTCTCGGATGGATTAATCTGGATGCGGATCGAAGACATGGCTAGACTTGAAGTCGACCAGGATCTGCAGCTGACTTATGCTTCATCGACCAAAGTTCCTGAGATTTAGGCCGTGACCCCAATGTTGGCATCATGGTTGTCACAGTCGTGGCTAAAATTTCTATGATGTTTAAAATTTCGTTTTCCTAATCTCTCAGTACATATCTATGACCTTTTGCCCTGCAGGATCGATTTCTTGTTTTTGACACGAATTAAGGTAGGTGTGGGAATAATGTGCATGGTTATGTGAAAGATTGCAGAAATGTTGTTCCTTTTCATTGATTAACACGTCCAGTTCTTGACACGAATTAATCTACACTTCTCACTCTCCCCGAGATTTTTGACAATATGGAGTTGAGCAATAATCTCGTGTAATCAAAATCAAGCATCTGGGTTCGAAGGAAAGCAAAAGCATTGTCTACTTTCTCTGTGGAACGACCCTTATGGTTTTTGGGTAGTTTTTTCCTCTCTTCACTTTTCTGCTTGTAAAGCACGGTAAAATGAAAACACAATGAAGCAGAAAGGTTCTGTGGAAGATGCTTTCGTATATTCAATTCAATGAATCGCGTAAAGTACAGAATATATATATATATATAAAAGAATGCTAACAGACCTAACAAACTGAG